>JAMPIV010000101.1:0-256139 GCA_024509875.1 Oreohelix idahoensis
CCTCGGGATAAAACTTCCTTTACATTTAAACTGAATAGCTTTAGCTTTACATTATATTTAAATGGAGAGGTTAAATGTACAGATATAATATGTTTTACATTTACATCTCCACTGTTTGAAAAGTGTTCACAATATAAATTCATTTATGTTTCCTTTATATTTACACTTATGGAAAAGGTTGAAACTTCTATTAATTTAAAATGAATATTTTTATAGGAACATTTACACTGATTTGAAAATGTAAGTCTTATTCTTAAAATGTTCATCATTTCTTTCATCTTTCCCTTCCTGCTACATAGGGAACCTGGAACTACTTTATGCTTTTAGTTCTCTTTGCGAAACTATCAATAAAGCAATCACCAGCCCGTGCAGTGGTGATTCATGAATTATCATTCTAGATACTGAGGTTGCCAGCCCCAAATGACTTTGACATCCAATAGCGAGTTTCGCACATTAAACTTCACATGGTAATATATACATATATATGTTAGTTCACATGTTAGTAATAAAATATGAAATGTAAATCACAACTTGCGCCAATCCTGGCTACAGACTTGAATAAAAGAGACGAATTGTTCTCTTACATGCATCTGGGATGTCTTTAATTTTACAATAGATGGCCCCCTCTGACTCCGTGCTTCCTCAGTTTCCTAGTCCCGCGTTCCTTATTAAAATGTAGAGATTTCCTGTGCTTTTGTAAGTTTTATCTTGTTCTCCAATAAAAGGTCAGGTTAACAAATAGGAATTATGAATCTATTCTTCACTCTGGCGAGGTCTGGTGTTGTCTTGGCGAGCTTGAAATTCACAGTGAGTTAAAATGCGAAATGGTCAGGCTATATTCTCCTCAATGTTGTTATGAATCTAATCAGAAAGATCCAATCATTTCAAACAGGTTGGGTGTGGCACCCAAATATTTCCTACATGGAAAAATTTTGCAAAAGGTCACGTCTCCCATATATGGCAATATGATGTCGTGTATACCAACACATTTGTAGACTCATATTGTCTGAAATGTAATAAATCCATGATTACTTTTAACCAAGTGACCGGAAACGATTATATCACACTTGTCTGCCCACAGATGTCACGCAAACAGTAATCTCGTTATCTGTCGTATGAATGCGCAAACTCCGTGTCTTATCGGTGATTTAAATCGATAGCGATGACCGATGTACGTGTTAGTCTGCCGCGCCTATAACCACAAATCTGGGTAGCGTCAAGCAAATGTGGTATTTATCACCTACAGGGTGATTTGATAAAATCAAATATCTGCTACTTAGCAGAAAAATAAAGAAGAAAGAAAGAAAGGAACGCAAAGTGCGATAATTGACAGCACATAATAAAAATCAGTACCACAAATGTACCGATACTGCCGGAGAGAACCAAAGATTGATAGAGGTCGTCCATGTCGTCACAATGTATGTCTACTTGCTTGCCTGCCTGTGTATATCTCTGTCTACCTGTCTCGTTTACCTACCAGTCCGTATATCTACCTATCATCAGTTGATCTGTCTGTTTGCTTGTCTATATATTATTCGGTCTGTCTGAGATTACAGAGACTACTGTCACCTTAACTTCCCAGCCTATCTTTTCACCTGTCATCGGTTTATCTTCTCACTGTCTCTGCCTTTCTATATCTCAGTCAGCCTTCCTGAGAATAGTGTCTGACAGTCTCCTACCAGGTTATCTGTCTGACTATAGCTATCAGTCTGTCTTGTCAGTGTGTTGATCTCTATATCAGTCTACCAGTTTTTCTGTATGTCTCCTTTTTTAAATCTGGTTTCCTCAGTATACCTGTGTATCTGTCTTGCAATCGGTCTATCGTTATACAGTAGAGCGTCGATTATCCCGAACTAATTGGGACCAAGGTTGATTCGGTTAATCACATAGTCTGGATAATCAAACACACATAAGAATACCCAGTTTACACGAAACAAAGTGTAATTAGCTACAATTATAGTCTCAGGAGACTGTCCTGAGTCTACACAGTAGCTAACGCCAAAATTTGATTTGTAACGCCTGCAATGACAAATGAAGACTATTTCTATACAATACTTCACATATCTTACAATAAATAATCGGAAAAGAATCCATTAAGCGGCAGGAGTAGTACTTCATCATAAGAGTTAGTGCACTTAAAGTAGATACTGTATTTTTTTGGCGACGGCGCTAGTACGGATAATTGACGTCCTACTGTATATGGAATGATATGTCTACTCTTCACTTTCTCACAGGTGGCCGATTTAGCTGAAGATATGTTAACACAAATGACAGCCTTTTAATTATTTCTCACAGCGCTGTCGCTTACTGGCCTTCAGAACATATATGCACTGATTAGGCAGACTACGCTCGCTTGGCCATGTCAGCCGCATAAAAAAAAAGATGATCGAATCCCCAAAGATATTTTCTACCGACAACTGACAGATGGCAAAAGAACAGCCGCGCGACCGCAGCTGAGGTTCAAAGATGTGTGCAAATAAGGACATGAATGCAGTGGAGATAAATCCAGCAACCTGGGATAATGAAGCACAAAGTGGTAATGCTGCCTAAGGCGCCAGCTCAGATTTAGCAAAAAGAAGCTCTCACAACAAGCAGAAGAGAAAAGAACACGCCTGATGTTTCACCAGGGAAATAAAATAGCGGCTGAGGGTTATCACCTCAAGGGACGCAATCCCATAGTCAGTTATGACTGAAGGGTGGGCTAGTACTTATTATTTCTCATCTGTACAAGCTTCCTTAGATTCTTGTCAGTTGTGTTTCCTTTCATACTAAAACGTTATGTTTCTTTATATGTATAGCAATAATAGTTATTATTATTTGTTAGATTTGTTATTTTTTTTATTGTTTAGATTGATTTTTTGTTTCTACCTACCCTCTCCATTTCTTTTCTTCTTCTTCTTCTTTGATCCTTAACCGCCAAAGCAGTCAGCGGCCATCACGCCTGGTGGTGTCTTGTAGGGCAGCAACAAATTGATTCCACTTTGCTCGGTCGGCGGCCATCCTTCGTACAGTGCCCAACTCTGGTTCATTCTTTGCATCTCAGCCTCCACAGTTCTCCGCCAAGTTGTTTTTGGTCGGCCTCTCTTTCGCTTTCCCTCGGGGGTCCATAGCAAAGCTGTTCTTGTTATGGTATCAGGGTCCCTTCTGAGGACGTGGCCAACCCAACTCCAGCGTCTGCCAGCTATGATGGTGTGCATTTTCCTCCTGGTTACTCCGAATAAGTAGTTCTTGGTTGCTGATAGTGTTTGGCCAAAAGATTCGGAGAATTTTCCTTAGGCAGATGGTGTGGGAGGAGGACAGTTTCGACATTTCCTTCTCTGTTACTCTCCAACATTCCGCACCATAGAGAAGCACAGAAAGTACACAGCTCTCATATAGTCTTAATTTGGTGTTTGTGCTGTACTGGGAAGACTTCCAAATGTTGTTGAGAATAGCAAAGGCTGTTCTCGCTTTATTCATTCTGTTGTTAATGTCCTTGCTTGTTCCGCCGTCAGGTGTTACTATGCATCCTAGGTAAGTAAATGTGTCTGTCTGTTCTGATTTCTGGTTCCTTACTGTTATTGGCTCAGGATTGCCCACATTTAGTGTCATGACCTCTGTCTTCTTCAGATTGATGTTCAGGCCAATCTGCTGGCCATACTTATTCAGTCTATCGGTTTTGTCTTGAATGTGTTGATGTGAATGCGCGAGTAGTGCAATGTCATCTGCATATTCCAGGTCTTCCAGTGTAGAAAACATTGTCCATCTAATTCCTCTTGGACTGCCCTGCGTTGTCTGGCGCATCACCCAATCTATGGCTGTCAAAAATAATGTTGTTGATAAGGGGCATCCCTGTCGTACTCCTGTTTTCACTTCGAAAGTTACATTACTCAATCCAACATTCCCCGTAAAGTTAGAATAGAGGCTTTTTATGATAGAAACAATGCGGCTGGGAATTCCATAGGCCCTCAGAATTTTCCATAGGCTGTCCCTGTGTATGCTGTCGAAAGCCTTTTCAAAATCAACAAAGTTAATGTACAGCTGTCTCTGCCATTCTGAGCACTGCTCTATAATGTTCCTGAGGGTAAATATATGATCTGCACATCTTCTGTTCTTTCTAAAGCCCGCTTGTTCTTTCCTCAGTTTATGGTCAACTGCTTTTGAAATTCTCTGGATGATTATCCTGCCTAGTATTTTGCTGGGAACTGAGAGGAGAGGTAATAATTCCTCTCCAGTTGTTGCAGTCTGCAAGGTCGCCCTTCTTGGGCAATTTGACAATTATTCCTTTACTCCACTCTGTTGGTGTTGTCTCAGTTTCCCAGACTTGTGCAAATAGTGGTTCTAATAGTTCTGCTGCTAGTTCAGGGTCTGCCTTGAATAACTCAGCATTTAGATTGTCGTGACCAGGCGCTTTTCCATTTTTTAACCCTTTGATAGCTGTGATGATTTCTTCTTTTCGTGGAATGTCTGTATTTACGTCTAAGTCACTTTCAGCCTCAGGAACATTCAGCTGAGTCTCTGGTGGTTCTTTATTCAGGGTTTCTCTGAAGTGCTCTGCCCATCTTGTTTCCTGCCCCTGTGCTGTGGTGATGAGATTTCCTTGTTTGTCTCTTACTAACGTTATGTTGTTTGCACCTCGTTTTCCATTTCTTTTAGTAGAGAATAATTTATCATATCCTGTCTTCCCATAATGTTTATTTTGGTCATTGTCCCTGATAGCATGAGAAATAAAACACTTATCTGTATATTAGTTTGATGCGAGGCCCGCAGGCTTTTCCATTTTAAACTGAGCTATCCGTTGTCACGCCGGGTCTGTGAGACTTATCACTGATCATGTTTATAACAGACTGTCAGTCTTCTCATCGGTTTGTCATTAATACCCGAGACCCTCATATTTCACCGAGTCCGCCATCCAGGGTCCCCTGAGGCGAAGGTTGAAAGCTGTCCTGTTATAAAGGGAGAAGATTGCGCCTTCCTGGCTCGCCAAAACAGTTGTACAGTCAGTCAAAATTGCAGTAGTTGTTGGAGTAGAGAATTTTTCTTTCTTTTTGTAACACAAAATGGTTGTGATTTATGTGGTTATTTTTATTATTTTTTCTTTTTAAAAGCCTGGTTGTCTGATGTGCTAAGATAATGAGCCTTGGGGGGGGGGGGTGGGGGGGGGGGGGTATTTTGATAGCTTTAAGACATCTGAGTTTCTCTGACTAGTGCTTCTGTTCTCCCAGCCTGTCATCTCATATTTGTTATTCTAGCATGGGCATTTTATAAATAAAAAGTAAATACGTGGTACCGCTTACTGTTTTCACTCACCTAACCTCAGAGATCTTAGTTATTAGTTATTCACATATTCTGCCTTATGCAATGTTATATTATGTAGGATCTCCTATAATATATAAATATAAAATATTCACCTACAGCAAAGTTTGTGATCTAAATGCACTTGGAAACTATGATTATTTAAAAAAAAATTATGTTACGCTGTTTCTGCTGCTGCCCTGGTAACGGCACTAATTCAACTGTGGTCATTTCATTCATTTACATTATACACTGAGCCAGTGAAACCAGTCCTAGAATATAGCATTGCAGCATAGTCAAACTTCCATAAACATAAACCAGTCCTAGAATATAGCATTGCAGCATAGTCAAACTTCCATAAACATAAACCAGGTCCTAGAATATAGCATTGCAGCATAGTCAAACTTCCATAAACATAAACCAGGTCCTAGAATATAGCATTGCAGCATAGTCAAACTTCCATAAACATAAACCAGGTCCTAGAATATAGCATTGCAGCATAGTCAAACTTCCATAAACATAAACCAGTCCTAGAATATAGCATTGCAGCATAGTCAAACTTCCATAAACATAAACCAGTCCTAGAATATAGCATTGCAGCATAGTCAAACTTCCATAAACATAAACCAGTCCTAGAATATAGCATTGCAGCATAGTCAAACTTCCATAAACATAAACCAGTCCTAGAATATAGCATTGCAGCATAGTCAAACTTCCATAAACATAAACCAAAACCAACCAGTGAGAACCCAAACGGAAGATTCGAAATCAGTACCCACTGAAGAATCAGACAAGATTACATACCTCCAGCCAAAAGAGATAGAAGAGTGTTAATATCTTGTTCTGTTTACTATCTCTGTGTTTTTCTGTAGAGTATTGGTTCCAGTTAATATTTTACTGGTAATACTTTATACGATAATTATATCCTGATAACCTTAGGGGGTTTCAGCACTTGCTTGTTGTATTATTATTTCCAGTTACACTCTACTGTTGAAGTAACACACCTCTGTAGAGATGACATATTCTTAATTACATCCGCCACACAGGCTAATTCTATATATATATATATATATGTGTGCTCACCCGTGTGTTACCGGGGCCCGAAAGGGGAGCAAAGAATAGTAACACTGTCCCCTACCAAGCATGTCGTAAAAGGCGACTAAGGAGGGTTGGGCATGGGGCCGGTTACACCATCCTGTAAAAAAATTTAAACCACAAAAAACTTCAACAAATATGGACAAGTCAAATAAAGGAAATAAAACACAGCCTTCCAAGACAGGGGAAGGTCCTCTCGCGGGGAGGCGTATGATGCAACACAGAGAAAGCCGAAAGGAGTCTGTGTTGCTGACTAACCTTCTTTCTTCTAGGAGAACTTCCAGATTTGGCACCTGGAATGTTCGGACATTAAACGAACAAGGGAAAGTGGCGCAAGTAGCAGCAGAAATGAGGGAATACAAAATCGAGGTTCTGGGAATGTGTGAAACAAAGCGGAAGGGGGTAGATAGGAAGAAACTCATCACAGGTGAATTGGTGCTGTCCTCAGGACATGAAGACGAAACTTCACACCACAGTGAAGGGGTAGCTCTTATGTTATCTAAAGAAGCACAGAAAGCACTCATTGAATGGGAAGCTGTTGGACCCAGAATAATAACAGCTACTTTCAAAACAGCTAAAAAGAAAATTCATGTAAATGTCATCCAATGTTATGCACCAACTAATGACAAAGAAGAGTCTGTGAAAGAAGCATTTTATACTAAACTACAGGAAATTATGGATAAAGTAAAAAGAAGAGACATCACAATTTTGATGGGTGACATGAATGCAAAGATAGGTACAGTCAACACCGGATTTGAAGAAGTCATGGGAAAACATGGGCTAGGAGTAATGAATGAAAATGGAGAACTATTCGCAAACTTCTGTGCTTCAAATCAACTGGCTATAGGAGGAAGCATGTTTCCACATAAGAGAATACACAAGGCAACATGGATATCACCAGACCATAGAACAGAAAATCAGATCGATCATATATGCATAAAGAAGAAGTTTAGATCATCATTGCAGGATGTAAAGGTATATAGAGGAGCAGATGTGGCATCAGATCACCATCTTCTGATAGCCAAAATAAAAATGAAACTCAAGAGATATGCAACAATGCAAAATTATAGACAACAGTTTAATGTAGGACAGCTAAGAAATCAAGAAACAAGAGACAAATTTGCGGTCACAGTATCCAACAAATTCCAAGTGCTACAACAGCTGGAAGATGTAGAGAATACAGAAGACTATTGGCAGCAGGTCAAAACGGTATGGAAGGAGACATGTGAAGAAATACTGGGGAAAAGGGAAAGGCAACAAAAAGCATGGATAACAACAGAAACCATCAATAAGATAAAAGACAGGAAAAACAAGAAAGCAGAGTTAAACACAAGCAAAACCAGAAGTTCCAAAGCCAAGGCTCAAGAAGTGTACACAGAAGCAAACAAAGAAGTATCAAAAGAGACAAGAGGAAGTATATTGAGGAGTTGGCAAGAGAGGCAGAAGATGCTGCAGCCAAAGGAAATATGAGAGAACTGTATAGCAGCACAAAGAAGTTAACAGGGAAATACAAGCAAACAAGTTGTCTCATAAAAGACAAGAATGGGAAACTGCTCAGCAATATACAAGAGCAAATGAAGAGGTGGACAGAATATTTTGGGGACCTTCTCAATAGACCAGCTCCACAAAACCCGCTGGACATCCAGCCAGCAGAAGAAGAGCTACAAATTAACGGTGAAAGACCAACGAAGGAAGAAATAAAGAAAGCCATAAAGCTTCTAAGAGATGGAAAAGCGTCTGGACCTGATGGCATTCCAGCAGAGGCCATCAAAGCAGATATCGACACGGCTACAGAGATGTTATATAAATTACTTGGTAAAGTCTGGGAAAAGGAAGAGACACCAGCAGAATGGAAGGAAGGATATCTGGTTAAGTTGCCTAAGAAGGGAAATTTACAAGAGTGCACAAATTATAGAGGAATAATGTTACTATCAGTGCCAGGAAAAGTATTAAACAGGATTATCCTTGAGAGATTAAAAGAGTCGATAGACAAGAAATTGAGAGATGAACAAGCAGGTTTTCGACAAAACAGATCATGTACAGACCAGATAGCCACTTTGAGAATAATAGTTGAACAAAGTCTGGAATGGAATTCACCACTATACATCGGATTTGTGGACTATGAAAAGGCATTTGACAGTGTAGACAGAGAATCACTTTGGAAATTGATGAGGCATTATGGAGTTCCCCTGAAGATCATTAATTTAATAAAGAAAACATATGAAGACATGACATGCAGAGTTCTTCATGAAGGACAGCTTACAGAACCATTTGGGATAAGAACAGGAGTGCGACAGGGATGCCTCTTGTCTCCATTTCTTTTCTTGCTGGCAATAGATTGGGTTATGAGATCATCGACAACACACAACAGAAATGGAATCCAGTGGACTCTGACTAAGCAGTTGGATGATCTGGATTTTGCTGATGACTTGGCTCTTCTCTGTCCCATAACCGTAATCAGATGCAGGACAAATTGAAAACACTCGATGAGAGGTCACAGCAATTGGGTCTGAAAATACACAGGGAAAAGACAAAAATAATGAGAATAAATGCAGGTAATGATAATAGGGTTGAACTTGAAGAAACACCAATACAAGATGTAGAATCATATACGTATCTTGGCAGTAATATAGACAAAGTTGGAGGGACAGACAGCGATATCAAAATAAGAATACAAAAGGCAAGAGGAGCTTTCATTGCATTGGGAAATATATGGAGATCAAGAGAAATAGGATCCAACACGAAAATAAGAATCTTCAACTCAAATGTTAAGTCAGTCCTATTGTATGGCTCTGAGACATGGAGAACAACAAAGACAACAACCAAAAAGCTACAGACTTTCATAAATGGGTGCTTGCGTAGAATAGAGGGATTAAAATGGTATGACAAGGTTACCAACGTAGAACTGATGACAAGAACTAGACAAGTGCCAGTGGAACAAGAGATGAGAAGAAGACGACGGCGATGGATAGGACACACACTGAGGAAACCTGTTGATAGCATTACAAGGCAGTCCTTGTTCTGGAACCCGCAGGGCAAAAGAGGCAGAGGAAGACCAAGAAGTACATGGAGAAGAGAGTTGGAAACAGAGGTGAAAATGATGAGGAGAACATGGAAAGAACTTGAGATGATGGCACGTGACAGGAGGACTTGGCATGTGTTTGTTGAAGGCCTATGCTCCTTTGGGAGTGGAGGGTTATGAATGAAATTAATGAATATGTGTGCTGCTGTTCTGTCCCTGTGTCTCAATGCCGACATGGGTGTATGTAGATTCAGTTACACCCCACAGTACGTACGTAAGAGTACATGAAGAAGTCAAAAAAAGGTTGTAAACGTCTGGGAACAGTTCGATACTGTTTATTCCGTTACAACACAGACACAACAGCATGGACGAAAATACGGTAACAGCAAAACATGAAATGTCTCAGTGCTAGCAATACTGAACTGCACACTCGGCAGTTATGATCATAGTCATGGCCTTCAAATCTCTCACTTCTCAGAATTTAATCTTCACAATATGGCCTACAAAAGTACCTTAATACACAGCGAAGCCTGCATCACCCGGCAGCTTCATTAATCTTCACAATATGGCCTACAAAAGTACCTTAATACACAGCGAAGCCTGCATCACCCGGCAGCTTCATTAATCTTCACAATATGGCCTACAAAAGTACCTTAATACACAGCGAAGCCTGCATCACCCGGCAGCTTCATTAATCTTCCCAATATGGCCTACAAAAGTATGACGTAGCTATTTTTGATGATTGTATTTATTTTGTATGCAAGTATGGTTAAACTTGATTATTAGTACCATATCATATTGGTGATGGTTTCGCCTTTTCCGATTTTGTTATCTGAGATTTTTGCCTATATAGTGTTTTTCTAGTTGGATACTAGAGTTTCAGTGACCCCTAAATTTTTGTAAGGTACTTTTCAAAAAAAATGATGTTATCATTTTTTTCCTCGGGGGGTGGTGTAAGCTGCTACAGGCTGAATTACCTCACTCCTAGCCCAAGGGAATTAATTGTGAGAAGTCTAGTACAAACAAGCCGGATTTTGGTTGTCCCGCTCGGTTAATTGATTTAAAAATATAAATCTATTGTTTGCTCGTAGGTACGAGAATAGAGCGTGTTAATCGCTGCTAACATCTCACGGCGCGTCCCGTGTGAGATGAATTTGTTTAAGATTTTGTGAGGTGAGCGATAGTCGCCCAGCTTGCCCGGGTCAGGTGATTGACTGAGGTGTGCTGGGTAAGGTGATTTTGATTGACATTGAGTCCCCAGAGTGTGTACGGGGAAGAATGGTGTGGCCATGTTAAAGTATGTAGTGGCCATGTTTTTCGGAGTGTACCTAGGAATATGTTGGTACCAGAATTACTAATGGATATTTATGTGTGAATCCATTAGGTTAATATGTGATTTATCTGCAGATATATATATATAGATAGAGAGTATACTATTTCAAGAGATGCTTTATAGGCCTTGGTGGTGTACAGGCCAGTGTGTCACAGATATTAGTAGCACTGCGATGTTTGCAGGCTAATAGAAGATAGAATCCATGGACATATTTATACTCATGCACTGCTAGGACAGCAGTTGCTCTTTAAGGCCATGCATGTATTATTATTACGGATAGAATCCATGGGCATATTTTGCATTCTTACACTGCTATGACAGCAGGTGTTTTTGAGGCCATACATGTATCTGTATTAGAAGTATCCGTGGACATGTTATATGCTTACACTGCTATGACAGCAGGTGTTTTTTTGGAGGCCATACATGGATCAGTATTGGAAATTAGTAGCACTGTGATCTTTACAGGCTACAGAAAGGGAGAGCGCTAAGGATTCCATATATATTACTACTGAGTGGATCCAGGAACATATATTGGTAGCGCTGCGGGTTTGGTAGCCTACAGGATGAGATAGCGCTGATTGGATCCATGAACATCTTAAAGTTCTTGACGATACGTCGAGGCCGAGAGGAGTACAGGCCTTTAGTTCGTATGCAGGGTGAACATTGAGAACTTACCTGTGTTATTTGTTAGTTCATATGCAGGGTGAACATTTAGAACTTGCCGGTATTATTTCATCTATTGTAACTGTATGTTTTCGATGTTATGGTGATCGTATCGTGGCGTGATTAAATGTGTTGAAGAAAACGTCACCAGATTGTTCCACGATCCATGACTCCTATGTGTATGTGCTGTTTGGACATTACACACAACATTTATCAATAGGATGTAACACACACTATGGATGTATCAGTGGTAGCCCCAACATCACATTTCAGACTGGTATCAGTGGTGGCCAGTCAAACTACCACAGTCTACAACGGCTTTCTACAGTGGTGGCCGGTATGGGGATCGAACCCACGACATTCGCGTTATCAGCCCAGAAGCAAGCCGAGAAATTCAAGAGGCTGACAGACCACCCAGTGTGCCAGATAATAAATGGGGAAGACTGAAGTGAAGCAGCTTTGTAGAATTAACTAATACAAAGATGAGGGCAGACCCAATAAATGTCATATCAACAACCAAAGCCATCTTCACTGCACACAGGTTTCCTGTTTGGAAATAGCAGAGTTTCCTTGAAATGATAGAAAATATTTCTGGTATCGAAAGAAAGATTACCCAGACGCCTCATAGAAAGAAGAGCAGTAAAATACAAAGAGAAACATTATCCAAGCCACACCTGAGTGACTGACATTCCAAACTACATCTTTTTTTCTTTTTTTTTTAAAATAAAGTTTTGGCGAGACGCGTCCCGTTCAACCTAGTCGGTTATATTAGGGCGCATGTCCAAATATAAAAGACCCTTAGGTCTGGGGTTATTAATATTGTCCAAACTACATCAACAAGGACAGAAGCATATATCCCTCCGGTCATGCAGTGCTCCAACTGCCAGCAGTTTTCCCACACAAAGAAAACGTGCAGAAGAAATACAGTTTGCCGGTATTGTGCGGGGAGCCACCCATATCGCGACTGTCCCAAGGCAATGGAGGATCTTAATTACAAGGCCATAAGTGCAAACCGTACCTGTGCAAACTGTCACGGAAACTACGGGGCAAGGTACACAGGCTGCCCTGTGTTTCAGGAAACTAAGAGCATCCTGAAGGAAGCATACACAGATGGCTCTGCAACAGAGCATGGAGGTGGAGACATTTTTTTCTGAGTTTAAGCAACGGTACACCAAAAAAAATGTCAGTAGCAACGGGAAAATTCTCAGGTTTAAAATTATATGATACCTTAAATAGGACCACTGCTTAAAAGTCTCAGGTAACTTCACTGCACAAGCAGAGGCATTCAGAACTGCAGTAGAAATCCTAATGGCAGAGGAAAGCACTGAGAGATAATTAGCTTTCTTCACATATGTGCTGTCAGTTGTTGCAACGCTGAGGAGTCAAAAAATGCATACATAAGAACAATATTCTACAAACTGTCAGCTATTCAATAGAGTTGTGATACAGTGGATCCCATCACATTGCGACTTCCTTGGCAACGAAGAGGCTGATAGACAGGCAGTGGAAGTCGAAAGCTACCTTCTCCTGACACGAGGATAATTTAAGAAGAGGCCAAGAGTTTTATCAGAAGCAGATACAGAAACAAGGTTGATGCTTGTCGTTAATTTTGAAAATTCTCTGGTGATTGATTTCACCGTATCGAGGAATTCCCTGTGTATTATGTCACTCGACCAATCAGATTATTTCGCTCCACCAATCAGAGAAGAGTTTCCCGAAATCATCGAGAAACATTCAACAATGGCGAGACACTGGAATGTTCAAACTGTGTAAAACTATGTTAGAATTAAGCGGATATATTTCCAAAACCGATAATGGGAAAGGATTCACCCTTTATCACAACTTAGGAGCAAATGGAAGACAGGTATGGACTTCTTTGGTTTATCACCCCTTGCCATATTTGCAGAGCAATTTGTCAAAATTGCGTGAATTATCGAAGAATCGAACACGCAAAGGCATATAAAATGCGAGATAAAAATGAAGAATGCTCGATTTGGAGTCAAACTTTCACACAAAGGAAGCCGAAAGTAAGCTACTACTAAAGTTATACGGGTGAAAGTGATAGGTGAAATGGATGGACAGAACAGAAGGGATCCTCTTTACTATAAAAGCACATCTGCCATTTTTTTGCTCTCCGATGGGAGAATTTTCAGTCGTCAAGAATGTGGGACGTATTTGCTCTCCGATACGCCCGCAAGTTGAGTCTATATAGAGGTGACATTTCAAGATCAGGACACACAAGAAGGAGGTGGAAGGGACAGCTCTTCAACACCCCAGAGAGGTACAAGCACAAGAGGAAGGCAGAAGGGCAGAAAAGCAAGACGTCAAATCCCAGCTTGCTGCTGACGAGAGGACAATAACATCAGAACTGAACGAGTTAGACACATAAGATATCGCGGAGACAATTATAGACGCACTGCGCAGAATTCAAGATGGAGACGAGTTCCTTAGGCTTTCTCTACAAGAAGCAATATTAGAAGTAGCTCCTGGCGTACAAGCCAACGAAAACCCCGAAACGCAAACGACTAGACCTAGTCCGGACGAAACAGCAACTGATAACTCAAAAGCTCAGGTACAAGAAAAGGCTCCATCTAATGACGAACAGGAACATGATTCTTGATCTAACCAAGACCGGAGAAGAGGACAAAGACTAACAAGACAAACAACACAGATACGATACAGGAGAGGATCGTTAAGATCATCCAGATGTCGGGAGGTGAGTCCTCACCCAGGACCCTACCTGACGATAAAGTTATCGGTATCCTCGAGGTAATAACTGGCAGGAGAGGCATCGCTAAAGTTGGGAGACACGAAAAGGGAGTCGTGCTTTCCCTCAACAACACTGAAACAACCACTTCGCTAATGATCGAACTGGAGTCCGGTCCAAAAGAAGTCCAGCTGCCCCACCAGATAAAAGTAGTGGTGGAAACATCCAAGACAACCAAGAAGTCTGTCATAAGAGGGGTTGATACCAGAAGGGCCGCAAGCGAGGTTCACAGATACCTACAAACCGAAAACACAGATGTCAAAATCACACAGGTCGAAAGGCTAAAAACGTGGGACAAGAAAGATACAAATCTGATTGTAGTAACGATTGAAGGATCCAGAAGACCTGAGTGACTGACGTTCCAAACTACATCTTTTTTTTTTTTTTTTTTAATAAAGTTTTGGCGAGGCCCGTCCCGCTCAACCTAGTCGGTTATATTAGGGCGCATGTCCAAATATAAAAGACCCTTAGGTCTGGGGTTATTAATATTGTCCAAACTACATCAAAAAGGACAGAAGCAAGTATCCCTCCGGTCATGCAGTGCTCCAACTGCCAGCAGTTTTCCCACACAAAGAAAACGTGCAGAAGAAATACAGTTTGCCGGTATTGTGCGGGGAGCCACCCATATCGCGACTGTCCCAAGGCGATGGAGGATCTTAATTACAAGGTCATAAATGCAAACCGTACCTGTGCAAACTGCCACTGAAACTACGGGGCAAGGTACAGAGGCTGCCCTGTGTTTCAGGAAACTAAGAGCATCCTGAAGGAAGCTGTATCCAAAAACATCCCTTTCAAAGAGGCAAAACACAGAGTGGCTGCGGATGTTGCAGACAAACAGCGCACGATAGATATAAAACAGCTGCATCAGCTGACAGCGGAAGTTAGAGAAATGAAACAGAAACTCCAGGTCGAGAATAGAAGCAAGCAGACTCCCGAAGATCAAACTGACAGTGGAGAAGATGTGATAGATATGCAGAGCATTCGAAATATAATGGAAAACATGAAAAGAATCCAGCAACAAATAGAAACAGATGTCAAGAAGCTGACAGAGCTGAAAGAAGAAAACGCACAACTACTCAAAAGAATAGAAGCAGAAAGAATAGCCATTGAGGAAATTACAACTAACAACACACGAGAAACTAAAACAAACGACCAATCAGACGAAGAAGTCATCGAGGAAGCTCTAGAAAAGCTACTCCCAACAATAATAGAAAAAGCACTATATCAGATACAGGAGAAGAGGAAGACACAAGAAACAGAAACGAGGAGGGCAAAAACACACAAAACCACACAAGCCAGATAGTGAGGCAAGATATGAAATACACTATGGAACACGCCACGGCAAAATGAACGGACAAACAACGAAGAGAATCAAGACAGTCAGCTAGTGGTTCTTTTTAGGACCAGTCCTTTTCAGGACTAACAACCGGCTAGCAAAGAAGAACCTAACGCACAATATACCCCAATTATAACCTCTTTGGTTGAACAGGGTATAACAGCAATATAGTCGACGAAAGAACGAACGAACGACGATGAAGATACACACAACGAATCCAGCAGTTTACAAGAGCGGACCAGATTTATGAGAGCTGATACTGCAAAATTCATCTCGACCTAGAGCAATTGCATTAGAACCAGCCTTTCCGAGGTCCTTATTGTTGTCGTGGAATATTCTAATCCACATATATAAATTATTAGGTAAATATGAAGCCTAACAAATAAAATTAATAAAGAGAAGAGCAATGGAAAAAGAACAGTGCTGTCACAAAGAATGTACTCGAAATCCCCCTTCTTTTCTACTTCGTCGGCAAATTGTAACGCTTTCACGTTGATATTAAAGGCCTTCTGCAACATACACGCGTTTCCCAAACACACGATAAAATGTGCTGCCTTTCTAAGAAAAACCTTGAAATATGCAAGTTGACCTAAATTTTAAATTCCATTCATGTCTTTTTCTACACTATGTTACCAAAACGAACGAACAGATGGACAAAAGGATAAAGAGAGAGGGAGGGCTGAAAATCAGGAACGCATGCAACACGCGTCGCGCGATACACAAATGCTGCCATCACGAGGAATTAACAAGTTATAACCAAAATAAAATATTGGGGATGCCTGACAGCATGAAATCATTTCTGCTCATAAAATTTTTTTTATAACGTGTTTGAAAAAACTTACGTTACAGAAATAGCCTACCATGTAAACTCCAAATTGATTGGAGCGCAACAAATGAAAGACTGACCACGATTGGTCGGGCTATAAATACTATCTTTCGTTGTTAGGGGAGACGGGGAAAGGTAACATTTTTTCAAACACTTGTCGAAACGGGGCCTCATTGGCTAGACTCGCTGATATAATCAATTAGGAGCGTTAGTTCGAAACCACTTGTTTAAATAAGCTTGATAAAGCGACAGTGCGTTGAAGCCAGCTCACATTTTTGCTAAAATAAAAGCCTGGAACATAAGCAGATGGGAATTTGTGCCAGTAAATGTGCCAGAATTCATTGCTAATCAACGTATCTGTGTTTATTTCCATGAAATTGTGGTAAGCTTGAAACATTCAGTATCTTTTAATGAAAAATTGAATGTGAATTGTTCATTTATGCCTGTATATATATGTGTAGTTCAGTGGCAAACGTGAGGTAAAGCCTATAATGCTCCAGCCTGAACAGAGGGTGTCGGAGGAAAGTCAAACGGCATGGAATGGCCAAACAGTACACTGACACCTAGATGATTGATTAGACAGAAATAATGCTGGAAGGCAGAGGCGTGGTAACCATTAAGGAGGTTAATGCTGGTATAAAGTACTTCAGAATGAAGCTGATAGTTGGCCTAACGCTCTGAACTCAATGTTTGTGTTGTATTGTGCTCAGGTAGAACTAGAGTATCAATTTTACCTCATTTTACTACTACACAACTGACACACATAGGATACTTTTAATAATATATGTCACTACAATATTCATATTGATAAATTCTGTACATATAACTTGTAATGAAAATTGATTGTGATTCCTGGTTCCTTTGTAATTGAATCAGGACACATATTCATTCATATCAGCAATGAATACATATTGTTATTTGAAAAGTTATCAGTGACTCCTTAAGATATTCTCATAGAGTGTTATATGTATGTGAGTGTCACAGTGTTGTCAAGAGTAGTGGATTAAATTAAATTGTTTATCTGTCTGTTGTTGTTTTGACTTACACTTCATCCTACACATACCCTAGACACATAACGTAGTCATCACACTATTGCAGAATAATTCTGACTGAGATATATAGATATGTGGTAGCAAGTAAGGTTATCTATAATACACTACTCTTAATAGATATAGATACCTTCACAGCTGATCTCAGTCAGTACACTAAGTCCCCTATAAATATTTATAACATCCCACTTCACCACATATATTGGGGTCTCGCTCTTGGGATTTTGAATCTTTCCCTATTATAAATATTGGGGGTAATTCACTTCAGGGAATATAAGAATTAAAAGGTATCCTTGGGTGGAATTAAATAAGGTTGAGCTCACGGTGCCTGTGTTGTCCATTAGATATACTTAGAGATTAAATTGTTGGTTAGACATTGTAGAAATTTACCTGATAGACAATGGCGGACCTGGCCAAGTTTCGATCTGCTGCTGTACAGACTGCAAAAGAGTTAGGATTAGATGGGCAAGTTATGGTTGCCTATGTTACTACGGAATGTGACAAATTTATTGAACGCGAAGAAAGAAGGTTTGAAGCCGAAAGAAAGTTAGAGGCTGACAGGGAAATTAAGAAGTTACAATTTGAAGCTGAGGCTGAGACTAAGAGGTTGCAGATTGAGGCTGACAGAGAGGCTAAGAAATTGGAAGCAGAAAAGGAAGAGAAGAAATTAGCTGCAGAAGAAAGAAGATTGACTGCAGAAAGAGAGGAGAGGAGATTAGCTGCAGAGAGGGAAGCAGAAAAGGAGGAGAAAAGATTACAAAGGGAACATGAGTTACGACTAAGGGAGTTTGAGTTTCAAGGCCATGCTCCTGAAAATGGTGCCAGCCCCTTTGCCTCTGATGCTACGGTTACTCAGGGAGCCTCAACCTCAGCTATGAACTTTCATTTAGATCATTTTGTTGAGAAAGACGATGATATTGAGAGCTATATAAATAGGTATGAACTATTAGCTACCACATATGGGTTAGAGAGAGAAAGGTGGAGCTTAAAGTTATCTCAGGGACTTCGTGGGGCAGCTTATGAAGTTTTTGCAAAAATGAGCAGAGGTGATCAAGAAAATTATGACATGCTAAAGCAGGCTCTTTTGTTAAGATATGAAAAGAATGCAGAGTTTTACAGGAAAAAAATTTAGGAATGCTAAACTACTGTCAGGTGAAACCTATCACCAGTTCTCTGCACGAATAGAGACATACTTGGAGAAATGGACTTCTCTGGGGAAAACCCAAGATCTTAAGGAAATGGTCCTTATAGAGCAATTAAGAGAGTCCATGGCTCCAGACCTGAGAAAGTTTCTCATGGAACAAGGTGCAGAGAGGCTGGGTGAGTTGCTAAATGTTGCTGAAAGGTATCAAGCAGCTCAAGCAGAGGTAACAGGTAATAAAAAGAAACAAGTGGATAACTTTAGGGCACCACAGAACTTTAATAAATTTGATCCTAAGGATCAAAATAAAGGTAAGCACCAATTTGATAGGCCACGGTATGACAATAAAAATAAATTCCCACAATTCGATGAAAGAAAATATAATGAAAGAAAATCTTTCAACCAAGGAAAAAGGTGGTGTAAGAATTGTCAGATGGACAATCATGACACTGACCGTTGCAGAAGGAAACCTGTGTATATGGCAACCCTTCAGGTCAGGTCGACCTCAAGACAGGAGGAGGATATTATGTTGGATACCACTCCAGAAGAGATGAGGAAGGCACAGGCTGGGGATAAAACACTCAAGCCTTGTTTCAGAAAATTGTCAACTTGTCATACAACTCCAGGCAAGGGAGATTTTTACATGAAAAACAAGTTGATGTATAGGAAGACTGGAGCTAGATCCAAAGGTCAAGGACAGCTGGTACTTCCTAAAAGATATAGGGCAGACTTAATAAGGAGCCTACATGTGAAACCAGATGGGGACCATGAGAAGATAGGTACCATCATTCAAAAGGTGGCTCACAATTATTATTGGCCCAAAGCAAGATGGGACATTGAGAATTTTGTAGAAAGGTGTAGCATAGCACATGAGGGAACACCCACAAGTGGGAACATGGATCAGGACCTGGACACGCCCCGGGGCAAAATTAGGCCTGATAATAAAAAGAAAAATAGATTTGATAAAGTGGACCAAATAGAATGGGAAGCCCCTTTTCACGGACAAGCTTCAATTAACTGTTTTACAATGGCCACTATGCGGAGAGTGCAAAAAGATGTCCTACCCCAGGATAAGCCGAAAATCCCTCAATCGGACTTAAACAAACTGGAGGAAGAGGATGTAGAGAGGAAATCTCTCATCAAGAATTTTAAGTAGGGAGACAGCCCCAAAAGAAAAATTGGTAGCGGTCGTTTTGTGAATGATAATTCTGGGAGGAAAAATCATCACTATAAAGCTTCGAGTGGAAGAGACCATACCGGTGCATGGACAAATAGGTCCACACAATTAAAGGTCCATATGTAGCTTTGTTAAGAACGTGGACTGATGAAAAGGCAGAGGAAAACATTACATCTTCATACCAATATGTGAATGAGCTGACCACTCGGTTAAAAACTGGCTGGAAACTTGCCAATGAAAATTTGAAACAAGCCAGGAAGAAACATGCTGCCTATTATAACAGGAAGGCGAAGGACAGAAATTTGGCTGTGGGAGAGAAAGTACTGCTTCTTTTGCCCGGGAGTCAGAATAAGTTACAGATTGGATGGCAAGGTCCATATACAGTTCTAGAGAAGGTGTCTAGAACAAATTATAAGATAGATAAGAAGGGGAAAGAAAAAAATCTATCATGTGAATCTCCTGAAGAAATATTTGGAAAGAGAACATCAGGAAGAGACACACTTGTTGACCTTGTCCATCGCCATGGAGATGAAAAAGGAACCACTTTCATCATTTGAATATCCATTACACCCCTGTGAGACAGCAGCACAGGTGAAAATCAGTACACATTTAACGAAAACTCAGAAAGAGAAAGTGCAACAGGTTCTAAATACTCATGCAGAGGTGTTAACAGACCGACCAGGGCATACAAACCTATTGGAATATGATATGAAACTCATAGACTCCACACCTGTCTGTATGAAACCATATTCGATTCCGTTTGCTAAGGAGAAAGCTTTGAAGGAAGAGATAGACTATCTATTGAAGGAAGGAATTATTTCGCACAGTGAATCTTCGTATAGTTCCGGTGTTGTACTCTTAAGGAAGCCCTCTGGAGAACATAGACTCTGTATAGATTACAGGAGACTGAATGCTATTACAGAAGGACAGGTGGATCCATTGCCGGATACAAATCAGCTGTTTGCCAGGCTAAATAAAGCTAAATATTTCTCAAAAGTGGATCTGAGTAAAGGATACTATCAGATTCCAGTAAAGCCTGAGGTTAGACCATACCTAGCTTTTAGTACCTCAGAAGGACACTATGAGTTTAATAGATTGCCATTTGGATTGAAGAATGCGCCTAGTGTCTTCTCTAGAATGATGAGAAAATTATTGGATCCTCTGAATAATCCCTGTATAACAAATTTTATGGATGATATCCTTATAGCGACAGAAACATTTGAGGAACACATTGACTCTCTGAACATGCTGTTTAATCGACTTAGGGAGGCAAATTTAACAGCCCGACCAACCAAATGTTGCGTTGGATGTAAAGAATTGGAATTTTTGGGACACACAGTTTATCAGGGAAACATGACCCCTGACCCAAAGAATTTAGAGAAACTACAGAAAGCCCCGAGACCACAAACCAAGAAGGACGTGAGATCCTTTGTCTCATTATGTGGTTTCTACCAGAAGTATATCAAAAACTTTAATTCCATATGTGCACCGTTAACTGAATTGACACGTAAAGGACATCCAGATCGCATTACATGGACACCACAATGTGAAATGACTTACCAAGAATTGAAGGAAAAGCTCACAAGTAAAACCATTTTGAAATTACCTGACTTAAGTCAAGAATTCATAGTAAGGACGGATGCAAGTAATATTGGGTTAGGTGCAACTCTACTACAGAAATCAGATGCATTGGATGGGGAATTAAGCCCAGTGGCATATGCTAGCAGAAAGTTGAATAAAGCTGAAATCAACTACTCAACTAGCGAAAAAGAATGTCTTGCAGTAATATGGGCGATAAAGAAATTCAATATTTATCTATATGGGAAGGCATTTAAGTTGCAAACAGACCACAAACCTTTATCGTTTCTAGCACAGGCTAGGCATGAGAACTCCAGGTTACTCCGATGGTCTTTACTTCTGGCTCCATATAATTTTAGCATTGAGTATATATCTGGAAAAACCAATTTGGGAGCGGATTTTTTAAGCCGCCATCCGTGTGTTGAGAATCACCGTAAACCCCAGAAATAATAATAAATTTCTCTATGTGTATATAGAATAAAGGACTGAAATATAATGTCTGTTTTAAGAGGGGAGGTGTCGTGGAATATTCTAATCCACATATATAAATTATTAGGTAAATATGAAGCCTAACAAATAAAATTAATAAAGAGAAGAGCAATGGAAAAAGAACAGTGCTGTCACAAAGAATGTACTCGAAATCCCCCTTCTTTTCTACTTCGTCGGCAAATTGTAACGCTTTCACGTTGATATTAAAGGCCTTCTGCAACATACACGCGTTTCCCAAACACACAATAAAATGTGCTGCCTTTCTAAGAAAAACCTTAAAATATGCAAGTTGACCTAAATTTTAAATTCCATTCATGTCTTTTTCTACACTATGTTACCAAAACGAACGAACAGATGGACAAAAGGATAAAGAGAGAGGGAGGGCTGAAAATCAGGAACGCATGCAACACGCGTCGCGCGATACACAAATGCTGCCATCACGCGTGTAAGACTACATGCACTAACTTTTTTTCAGACGGACAGTGATAAAATACATTACCCTTCCCAGAGTTAGGTTTTAAAATCACAAAAAAACGCTTATTAGGAAAGATAACAATAGATGGGTTTACGGTTGAAAACATAACAGTACCCAGACAGCACATCTTCGAAACAGGAGGTAGAAAATACATATTTTGAACGCAGCCACTTAGCGCTTTTAAATTTGGATATTTGGGTTCCTTAGGGTTTGCTGACAAAGAATATGTAAAACGTTACGCAAATAGTCTAGGAATTAACAAGTTATAACCAAAATAAAATATTGGGGATGCCTGACAGCATGAAATCATTTCTGCTCATAAAATTTTTTTTTATAACGTGTTTGAAAAAACTTACGTTACAGAAATAGCCTACCATGTAAACTCCAAATTGATTGGAGCGCAACAAATGAAAGACTGACCACGATTGGTCGGGCTATAAATACTATCTTTCGTTGTTAGGGGAGACGGGGAAAGGTAACATTTTTTCAAACACTTGTCGAAACGGGGCCTCATTGGCTAGACTCGCTGATATAATCACTTAGGAGCGTTAGTTCGAAACCACTTGTTTAAATAAGCTTGATAAAGCGACAGTGCGTTGAAGCCAGCTCACATTTTTGCTAAAATAAAAGCCTGGAACATAAGCAGATGGGAATTTGTGCCAGTAAATGTGCCAGAATTCATTGCTAATCAACGTATCTGTGTTTATTTCCATGAAATTGTGGTAAGCTTGAAACATTCAGTATCTTTTAATGAAAAATTGAATGTGAATTGTTCATTTATGCCTGTATATATATGTGTAGTTCAGTGGCAAACGTGAGGTAAAGCCTATAATGCTCCAGCCTGAACAGAGGGTGTCGGAGGAAAGTCAAACGGCATGGAATGGCCAAACAGTACACTGACACCTAGATGATTGATTAGACAGAAATAATGCTGGAAGGCAGAGGCGTGGTAACCATTAAGGAGGTTAATGCTGGTATAAAGTACTTCAGAATGAAGCTGATAGTTGGCCTAACGCTCTGAACTCAATGTTTGTGTTGTATTGTGCTCAGGTAGAACTAGAGTATCAATTAGTTATGTCCCCTCATCTTGAAATGACTTTGTAAAAATAACCTTAAGAGGGGAATTTAATTGTCTTAATATCAGGAACTGAGAACATCTCCAATACTAGTTTCCTTAAGACAAACTATTGAAGTCATGATGACAAATACCAACAGAGCTTGAACAAAACAAAACCAGTATTACCTCATTTTACTACTACACAATTGACACACATAGGATATTTTTAATAATATATGTCACTACAATATTCATATTAATCCATTCTGTACATAACTTGTAATGAAAATTGATTGTGATTCCTGGTTCCTTTGTAATTGAATCAGGACACATATTCATTCATATCAGCAATGAATACATATTGTTATTTGAAAAGTTATCAGTGACTCCTTAAGATATCCTTTAGAGTGTTATATGTATGTGAGTGTCCCAGTGTTGTCAAGTATAGTGGAATAAATTAAATTGTTTATCTGTCTGTTGTTGTTTTGACTTACACTTCATCCTACACATACCCTAGACACATAACGTAGTCATCACACTATTGCAGAATAATTCTGACTGAGATATATAGATATGTGGTAGCAAGTAAGGTTATCTATAATACACTACTCTTAATAGATATAGATACCTTCACAGCTGATCTCAGTCAGTACACTAAGTCCCCTATAAATATTTATAACATCCCACTTCACCACAATTGTATTCTGAACACCTGAGGTTTGACGTTCAATCTGGTGGTGGATCCAACAGTGCATTCCGAAGTATTGTGACAACGGAACACGAAAGTGATTGTACCACTCCTGAATGAAAGGAGATCTCCACATAGTGATATTAGTCGAGCATATTTACTGAACTGTGTGTCAATACCAGCTATAAAACAACTGGGTGTAGCATTGCAGCTCCACATACCAGGAATTTCGTGAAGATAAGTACATAAAATAAACATTACCACAAATGATATACCAGAATCCAGTGCAAGTCAGATGATGAAAAAGACAGTAAACTATGACAGTTTTTTTAGATTGTGTAAACAGTGAAAATTTATTGTGTCACGTGTTTTGATTAATGTAAATTTATAAATACATATCTTTGTTTTCATTCCAAATACAAAGAAAAGAGACGATTAAGCAATACAGTAAATTGATTGACTTTGTTAACTTCTGAAGTTGTTAACTCATTTCCATGTTCTGTGTTTGTGAATTAATTAATTGGGAATAATTTATTATATCATAGGTGTAGTCGTAGCGGGAAGTCAATGTACGCTATTGATTTGTATCACTTTACTATCTGGACAAGAGTACTTAACACTCTTGACTATATCTTGTGCCATCCATACACCCCAATGCTCATTTCTGAGACTGGGGTATTTCAATAGGTCAAGAATACCCTGACTTGATCTATTGTTCATCTCTAAATTAACAATCTCGCCACAATGCTGAGCATCCATGTCACCCGAAGAACGATGCATATTACCAACTGAACAGAAGTTAACGAGTAGTAATCTTCAGACTCCGTACAGACCAGAACCGGTTGAGATACTATTAAACAAGCTAAAGATAGGAACTACCGATGTAGCTGTGGCACCGATAAAATGACAGCTGAAGATCCGCAAAAGTGTCTAACATATGAAGAAGAACAGGCAGAGCACATTCCCAGTACAGGGAATGTATTTGATGGAATTTATTTTAGAACTAGTGTGTTCTAACGACGTCATACTCTTCCCCACCCCATCTCCCCGCGTAGTGAGATCGGATACGGGCGAAAAAAGAGGAGGCCCCGTGTGCAAGTTGTGCATGTTAAAAGTCGTAGTAAAGAGTATAAGGAAAATAGGAAAAAACCTACCCGCCACAAAAATATTATAGAATGTGCGATTCCTGTATACACACATTGTGATCATCGCCGGTACTACGTAGTTCGTGCACTGTGCTGAGATCCTACTTGTGTGATTTAAGGGGGACTGAAGACGCAGCAAACGAGATGAATGCAGTCAGCGACTCATAGCTTGACTGCTTGCGTCAGGGTCAGCGAACCAGAGCTGACCAAGACCCTACTCCACCTCCAAGTGGTAGTCCTGGAAACAGGCTGCATCACTGCAGTCTGGCCGAGAGAGTAGGGATCGAAGAGGGAAGGCAAACCCGGTCCCAAAAATGCCACGCTGAAAACGGATGTGTCGGGCCGAAAGGCGCAAATATCGCAGCTTCGCTGTAAACGGCGACACAACGTAACAAACGTCCTGTTCAGGACGAATGCAGAAGAAAAAGATGATCTAAGGGATGAGATCGGAGCACTGATGGAGATGTCCGTGTGCAATGAATATGGTCCTTAAAACCAAACCAGATAACCCCATGGTGTATGATATGCATAAATCCGCATCGTTTCCAGTGCGTGGATAATAGTTCTTTTCAGTCTTTAAGAATGGAGAGAAAAAATGTTTGTGTTCATGCTCTCCTCACCATATGCTCCACAGAATGGATTAGGGAAAATTTGTCAAAGGTAACACCTGAGAGATCCAGTGATTGGATTACGCAACACTATGTCATAATTTGCACGTGAGAGACCTAGTGTGAAGCCATGCAGTATCATTAGCGGATCAAAGGATGATGATTGATGCTTTAGCTTGTTCCTATATTATCAAGTAAAGCTTAGCTCCAAGCTACACTTAGCCGTGCTCTCTGTCATCCTGTTTCTTAGCTGGTTAACCACCGAGTTCCTCGTGCTGTATTTAGCTAAGCGAGGACTGAGTCAGACTTAGATACTTTTGTTATGACACTGCGACTGAAAATATGATGGTTTAATGACTTACTTAAATTGTGTGTATTCTATTTATGATATACTGCATTTTTGAGGAAGGAGATCGCAGAATTTGTAGCGCTTCTACGGATTTCGCTCTCCTTAAAATGTTTAGAAACTCTGCTCTGTGTATGTTACCATAATAAACTTGTAATGGAATAGCGAGACCAAACCATTCTAAAGTAGTGATCCATTGGTCTGTTCCTGCATGATTACCGTAGCCACTTATGTCACTAGTCAGGCTGAATGTTGTTAAAGGTCATATCTTTCTCAGTGACTGCAGAATAGTAAGTAACAAAACAACAGTATGTATGTCACAATTACAATGAAACAGCTCAGCTGAGTACGTAGAATGGTCCTGGGGAAGAAATCTTACTTACTTACTTAGTCGTTCCCCTTCTACCGTGAGGTGTAGAGGTGGGAAGAAATCATGCCATATAATTAGTTGTGTGATGTTCTTATGATAAAACTGACACACGTGTACATACTTTTTTTTTTTTTTTACCTCGCTTAGTCCTGTATTAGCAGTTACCTGTGTATCTGTGCCGTAAAATGTGCTTGTGTTAACTGCCAGTTTTGACTTACGATTAATCTTAACGCTGGTGCACACTATTCTTTCTATCTGATCAGTAGTCAGCTTGTTTATCCAGCGTTTTCTTCTTCTTCTGCGATCAGTTTCCTACGCAGAGCAGCAGGAGGTTCTCGTGGGTGCCCCACAGTTTCTCTTCCACTTTCGTCTCCTGGGGCCAGGTTTGAGCTCTCAAGTCACCAGCGTTTTCTTAATTCAGCAACACCATCACAGTTTGTGCGAACTGATAGCGGTTGTTCCGTGATTAGCGAAAACATCATTGACTTGGTTCAGATAAGAACTAGCTACATCTACACACCGAAGGTTGGCTGAATGTTGCCATCTCTGGGCTTCATGTACACAGTCTAACAGACTGTATCCCGCCATCTCTGGGCTTCATGTACACAGTCTGACAGACTGTATCCCGCCATCTCTGGGCTTCATGTACACAGTCTGACAGACTGTATCGCGCCATCTCTGGGCTTCATGTACACAGTCTGACAGACTGTATCCCGCCATCTCTGGGCTTCATGTACACAGTCTGACAGACTGTATCCCGCCATCTCTGGGCTTCATGTACACAGTCTGACAGACTGTATCCCGCCATCTCTGGGCTTCATGTACACAGTCTGACAGACTGTACCCGCCATCTCTGGGCTTCATGTACACAGTCTGACAGACTGTATCCCGCCATCTCTGTTAATGTTTTTTTCCACTGCAGTGTCATTCTTTTGCCTTTTCTTGTCATCCTTACTGTTATGTATTTTTTATAATAGTGTGCAATATCTTGCGTGCTCCAAAGTATTTTGTATTGTCTCATTCAGTGGTTATTTATTTAGTCCTAGCTTACCCATGACCTCTATTTTTGTGTCAGTTTATCCAATTCCCCAGTGTGTGCCTTAAGTTCTTTCCTCCTGTTGCTTTTTTCGTCTCACCCCCTCCCCGGGACATTTTACAGTAATGAGGAGTATATACATAACATTTGTTTAATCACAAATTCAGTATTCTTCTTCTTTGATCCTTGACCGCTGAGTGACAAAGCAATCAGTGGCCAATACGCCTGATGGCGTCTTGTAGAGCAGCAACAAACTGTCTCCACTTTGCTCGGTCGGCAGCCATCCTTCGTGCTGTGCCCCAACTCTATTTCATGCTTAGCATCGCTGCCTCCATAGTTCTCCGCCAGGTGGCTTTTGGCCGTCCGTGCAGTTTATGTTACAGGGCGGATATTTTAGTATAAGAAACCTTTACCCCAAGGAATAATATTAAACGGCTCATCTTGATACCATATTTTGGGAAGTACAGTATCATATAATGGATAAGCATATATTACACCGGTTTTCGAAGAATATATTAGAAAGTCCATTCTGTGCACACATTTATCAAATGGGTAAATCGGAAAGTTCATATTATTAAGGAGATGTATGTGAAGATCTTGTTTTACAGTTTCTTAATTTGGTAATGGAAGATTTATCATGAGAGTGACCTTTTAGCTATCTCTTTAACCTAGTGGTGGTATACGTGCCAGGTTAACACAAATTGAACACATGTGGTCTCTTTTATTACATTATTCTAATAAGTAGTACATGTATGTGGGACCAAATAAGTAGCTCTATTTGGAATGTTCAGTCATTGGAAAATGGCAACATACTTCTAGCAGCACTGTCCATATTGATAACGACACAAATGATGTTTGTAATGTCTTTATTTACTGTGGTTAAATTATTTACCATCGTTGTCTGTGTAACTGTTTTATTTGTACTCTGTATATATTTGCCTTACCACGAGGATATCAGTGTTGTGTCCGCAACGACAAATATTTATTTGTTTTGCAATGCATTTGTTGTACACTATCACAGTGTTATTGGTGTTATAGTTACAGCAATGTTATGTATCTCCAGTGATCCATATTCATTGTTCAACCAAAAACTAATCGTTTTTTTTTTCCTGTTGACAGAGGAGATGTGGTCCATATGTCTTAGAGGTCACCTGGGCATTCTTCGCCTTCGAGAAGTCAAGGACGCTGAATGGGTATGACGTTAATCATCAACAATACATTATTTTTATTCACAGTATTACTCGTATTACCGTAATGACCAATCATATCCCAGAGGACAGTAAGCACAAACTGAAAGTAGTATTTCTTCACGCCACTTCTACATTCCAATCACATGTTGGTATTCATTTGTTTTATAGTTTAACATCTGCCCGTTTAATTTATCAGCCGTTTCCTGTCCCTGCATCTGTTTCAGTACGTTATTTTGTTAATTAAAAACACTTTTCCCTCAGCCAATCTGACTTGATGGGTTCACCCACTCCCGACTTCAGTTAAACACCACGTGAGCTCCGCATATCCCAATGTGGCATATAGGGTAAACACAGAAAGGTTGTTCTTCCCAGGAATATGTTTATTACTGCTTTGTTTAGCCAACTCCCGTTCTTGCTCTGTCCTATGAGGTACTCACTCCTCTACCTTATGTTTTGCATTACCCTACTCATGTATTTTCCAAAAACGTTTGTTTTCCCCTGTCCCACTCACCTCTCCACTGCTCAGTTTTCTCTTTCCAGATCCTAATTTGTCAAATGTTGACACTACCGACATCGTATTATGTTTATGTGGTAGCACATAGAGGTCCATTCTCTTCCCGATATACGCACTTTAATACACAGGGTCATAAGGAACCAGATCTGGATACAAGAACAGGATATTAGTGGATTAAAAAAAAAATATGAGTATGTGGAAAAGGATTAAAGTACAATTTAAGAATGAAGAATAAATGAAGCACAGTAGCTGCAATAACCTCTACTCATGCAGCTACCACCACAATAACTGTGGTACCACACTTTTTAGATTGGGCATTCCATTATATTATAATTAATCTCTTTTAACTACTTGCATGATCTTTTTCACTAATCCAGTGCACACGTGATAGATTAGAAGATCTTCCGGAAATAGAACATTGAGGCATGGAATGGATGGGGAGCTTGGGGTAAATAGAGAAAGCGACAGATTTAGAAGTCTAATTTGTGTTGATTGCCACCAGCTGAGATTGACCGGGGACTATTGGTCCTCGTTCTTCCGCCTCATTTGCCTGCCGGTTTCATGGACCAGGGATGGGGAGGGGGTTGGGAATCTTCTTAATGTGGAGTGCTAGACGTTTTGAGAAAAGTGACTATTACTGTCGTTCCCAATGTAGCGTGAATAAAGTTTCAGCCAGTGCTGGCGGTTTGGAAGGGGCGGGTGGAGGAAAGAGGCATAGCGTCAGAGTTGTCTGTGGGTGTCTGTTAGGAAATGTGCAGACAGTCGGAAAATTATTAAAATGGGTTTTGTCCACATTGTTAAATTGGTAGAATCAGGTTGCTTTAACAAAGATTGATCAGCACTACACACTTTTATAAGTTTATAACATAATTCTAAACACATAATAACTTAATTAGACAGCATTTAGCAACATCAGCATCGGTCTGCAATATAGCGTAATAATAAAACAACCACTTCACATCTCTGATGTGATGTCATCAAGGAATAATCAAATGACATGATGATATATTCTCAATTTGAGGAATATTCACTGAACGTTGTAACAAGACTGGATATCACATCAACATAAATACTTGTCATACAGAACTGCCACTATTGAACCTGGAAATTAACGAATAAACATGAACGAACAATCATAACTGTCACAAGTCAGGTGTTTGTGTAGAATGGCGCGAAGTCAGTAAGGAGTGACCTGCAGGATCACATATGGAATGAAAATATCTGAGGAACTGATGGAACATCGCAGGTAGAAATATATGCAGATGCAATGTTCCCTCTGCTTTGAAATAGCCTGTGTGAGAAAACGTTTAAAATTGTGCAATTTTTTTCCAAGTGACAAAAACGTGTACGTACTGAACTGAGTAAATGTCTTCTTTCTTCTTCGTACACTCTCAGACGTCTACTTGAATGTTTTCGAAGAAAGCAGTAGTCAGTTTGAGGCTATTTGAATCTCCGTAAAGCTTTTATACGAATGGTACTGGTGTCGGCCATATGCACTTTCTGTGTTCCGCATATGTTGGGCAACTTAGAAGCAGATGTTCAACAGTCTTTTTATCAGTGCCACAGTTACACTCATCGGTAGTTCCTATCTTTAGATTGTTGAATTGATGGTATCTCAATCTGTTGTGGTTAGTGCGGAGCCTGAAGATTACCACTTGTTCTGTTCTGTTGAGCTGGTAGTAAGCATCATTTTGTGTGTGACCTGGATGCTCTATATCCCATTTGTTTCTGTATCTGATTATTTTGGCTTTTCAACGTTGCAATTACTGGCTGTGCATCGGTAAAGAAAGCAACTTGTCTCTCTGTCATTATAACCTCTGCTGCAGTTTTCAGTGCCTCTGTCTCTGCTCTGGAATTACTTGAGAATTGTCCTGTTGCCACTGACAGCTATTTTTTGACTGAGTGTATGTAAATCTGAAATTATTTTCTGTTAATGTAGTCATTCTCATGGCTGCTATAATATATTCCTGTATAAACAGAAAATATTAGCAACTTTTTGTTTTTTATAACGCAGATAAACAGCAAATTAATGTGAATAGTTTAATTCTTATGTTATGCAATTTATAATGTATGTAAATAACACTATGACCATGTTTGTTTTATTATTTATTCATTGTATAACGTGTGTGCGCACACGCGTCTTAAGAGGCAACATTGTGTAGATTAAATAAAATAGTTTAGATGTGTTGAGGTTGATACATATCCAGCTGGCACGTTTTTGCATACCTGACGAGACTGTGGAGTCAGAAAGAGAAGGCTTCGTAGGGAGCATTGATCGGTGATTGACAGATCTTTAAAGAAGTACCACATGACTGTCTGCAAAGACTAACTGCGTTTGGTAAAAGAAAATCAATAATTGATAATAATCTCTTGCTGCATGCTTGAGGCAAGGCACGTAGAAGTAAGAAAGCTGACACTTCCCTCTCTTCTATTCACTCCCCCCCCCCCCCCCCCCCCCCCCTTCCATTCGCAGAGATAATACATTGCCCATTTGATCTAAAAATATAAATGACAGTAGATGACAAATCATCAGTCAATACTCTTCAGCTCCCCAACCAGCTTATACCTTCAATAAACACATACTAAGTCCTCCTGCCACGTGCCATTAGCTCATTGTCTGTCCATGATGTCCCCATTTTCATTTCTCTCTTTTTCTCTCTCTTCTCCGTGTGTTTTTTGGTCTACCTCTACTTAGCTTGTACTGGCTTCCTAGCTCGGTTGTCCATGGTTCGATCCCCAGTTGAGGTGGCATTTTTTAGACGGCAAACGACTCCGAGGTCGACCCTGCCTCATGAATTGGGTACCAGAACAACTCCGGGAAGGTTAAGGCGGCCGGCGTGATGCTGACCACATCACCCCTAGTGTGCCGATGATCAAGAAAATATGGGTCTAACACCGTATTCCCAACATGCCTCAATGGACGTGTAACGGGATCCTTTACCTACCTTTACCCTTCTACTCATCTTGCCCCTGTGGTTTCCAGGGGCACATTGACATGTCTTTTGCAGCAACAATTCTTTCTCTTCAATACATAGTTGTTTTATGTCTTTGTTCATTCTTGATACTGAGTTCAGTTAGATTTACACTTGTTGTTTTCTGATCTCAGACATAACGTCTAGGATCTCGTCATTTGCCCACTTCTGTACAAGTTAGTTTTTATCTTTATTCTTGCTGTTTGACTGAAGAGTGTCCAAGTCCCATATATTTCGCTGCCTGACTACATTAATCGCGTATCACGTTTTTGGAGCGGAACAAGTCATGAAAATGTGTCAATATTGGACACTCGTAAGACAAAGATGGCACTGGACACATAGAAAAATAAGAGCAGTAAAAGGCCTTTCGGAGATGTGATTTAAGTCCAGTCGATTGAGGCCTTCGCCTTGCTGCAAGTAGCAGTGCTACGACATACGACCAGCTGAGCATTCATTAGTCGCTTTCTCAATACAGCTCGCGACTGTAATTGTAGACATGAATGATTCAGACATTTTTATAGACACTTAATACACTGTATAGCCAAACTTTCTATTAACAAGTGTTGGGTGAACATACGACGAAGTCAATAATACTCGTGCCTGTTAGATTAAAGTATAATAGAAAAGCACTCGTTTTGGAGGTGCATAGCTTGTCGTCTTTCATAACACATTCACTATCCCAGCGAGGCGATGGCGTCATGGATCTAGATTGAATGTCTGGTGTGCCTATTACTTATGATACTTTTCTGTTGTCCAATATCCTCTTTCTTTCTTTCTTGCTGTCTTTCTTTCTTATCTTTCTTCCTTTCTTTCCCTACGATTTAGCTATTCTCGTTATATATTTACGACTCACAGCACTCAGGTTACCTCTTTATTTATTTCTGTATGTGTGTGTATATAGTGAGCGTCTTGTTGCATTGAGTATCATCTGTTTTCTAAACAACGTGCAGTTTTGTCAACCAGCCTATCTTGTTATTCTTCTCCAACCTCCTTGATCTGATTAATGAACCTGTGGTCAGGGCCTTTGACACCATGACCGTAGTTTGTATGCGGCGAATGACAAATAAAGCAGGCCATTGACACTGCATTAATGGGTTCTTTAGATAGTCAAGTGGTAGCTTCACACCCCCAATAAATTTGTTTTAAAGTGAATTTCATGCCACCCTCCGCTCACAACGAACTGAGGCGTCTATTATAACTGGGCGAGGTAAATGTCTTTCTGTTGATCTCACAGGACGTGGATAAGACACCAGTTTCCGGGAAAAATCCAATTCACTGAGACCCTTTCACAAACCTCTTGCCCACGCCAGTTTCCATTAAAGTGGATGTGAGGGACAGAGAACCTGACATTCTCGCGTCAGGTTTCTCGTACATAGCCAGATCTGAATGCTTACAAATCTAAATAAAACCGGCCTTATGACCAGCAACAATGCACAGTTTTGAAGCTCACCACTTTATCACACTCTGTTTTTGTTCATGACAATAGCTTCAACCGTTTTGACCCATGATCTCATATCGTTGGATTACATTTGTCTGTGGATTTATCGGTAGTAAGGACACTTAGTCAGGTCGTAGCGGTTTCCTCTCACGCCAAAGCAGAATCTCAAGCTTCATACAACTAGCGCAGCAACACCCGTAAGGAAACGACGATTTCAAGTGGCGCGGTGAGTAGCTCTGTGTTGATAGTCCCTTTACGTGCTGGTCGAGGAGATTGTGCCGAGCTGTGAAGCAGATGGTGGAGATTCAAGTAGGGCAGATGGCGTGAAAGGGAAAGATCGCTTACAGAAGTGATTGTCAGTCTTGCTATTTTACATGACGCTTTTGGCTAGAAAGTGTTTCTGGAAAGACCCAATTCTCAATTATTCTCCATAAAGTGGCCCCGATTCAACTTATGATACAATTCTGAAGTGACGTTTCCAAGAGTTTACCTTCTTGAATGCTGTTAGCAACCAACGTCCTGTTCAGGACGAACGAAGAAGAAGAATGCTGTTAGAGAGACCAGGGCTAATTTCAAAGTGCGCGGAATCCACAAGCTATCTGACGTCCGACCCAACACAAGTTTTACGTTTGCATTGTTATTTTCTGCTTCCTTTCCGCTCATCGTATGTTATTGGTCACGACTGCTTGAACTAGCCTTGACTTAAAGTACAGGTCTTCATTGACTTCATCAAGGGCCGTGCCGAGTGATGTAGGTGATCATATTTTCCCACAACTTGCTCCCATAGCTTATATCAATTCTCTAGTTACCTTCTGGTCATGCCACGAAGCCCAGTATCTTCTCTTTTTGTTTTTGTCGTCCTCTATAATTTTTTCCCAGCAATGTTCTCACAATGTATTACAGCTTTCCTATTTTCATAACATGCCCAAAAATGTGGATTATGTCCTTCTAATACGACTGCTTTACTCTTTGGCCATTTAAAAAATATCATCACTCTTGTAATATGCCCATGGTATTCTTAACGTTCTTCTATAAGGCCACCATTTTTGTGGCCTCTGAGAACTTTCTTGCTTGTGTATCGCGATTGCCCATAACTCGATTCCATACAACATGAGTGGGTCTTCTACACTGAAGCAGTCTTTCTCAATTCCGTTGCATAAAATACTTCTCATGTTATGAAATGCTGCTTTTACCTATTTTGTACTTTTCTTCACTGGGATGCATCTACCGTCTGATGTTATTGCCCAGGTATTTGAACCTGTTGACTTGTTTGAATACTACCCTCATTTACTTTTATAATGCATTCTGAAGAGGACCGTATTTTACGACATGTCGGTAACGTCTGCCTTTTTTTCTATTTATAGTAATTTTCATACGGGGATTTTCCAGCTTGACAACAGCTTTCCTGTTGGGATATACCAGAACAACCACCACGCTAGTAGTATAGTAGGCCCTACTATACTACTCACGCTTTAGTTTTGATGGCTCGTATAATTTTTTATTTAAACAGAATATTTAGCTTAGCTCTCGCTTTCTTTTTTCTACTGATTTTGTTAGTTTATCTCCGACGAAGACTTTGATCATAACAGACAATATATTTATCCTTGTCCGAGTGAGGTTTCTTATGATTTTTTGTTTCGTTTATTCTGCCTGCTATTTAAGATTTGGCCTTTAATTTTACTCGCTGTCACTGCTGTATTAATTTACATTTTTTTAAAATAGCTTTTAAGACTGTATTATCAGAGTATCTCATGTTATTTATATGACTGACATTCTTGCTATATACCCTTTGGATCTCATTATGTTTTCATTATGAAAACAGACCAGGTGGCAGCTCGCACCGCTGCTCAATATTCTCTTTTATCTGTGCAGGTAGAGAGTGTACATGTATCTTTTTATCCTTCGGCACTGGAAAAATACAGTCCGATTTATTTGAAAAACGTTTGACGAGGGACTCAAAACGTCTGATCTCGTGTTTCTCTCTCAGGGGCTTCTGGTCTGACCCACTGGATTATTGTGTGGGAGCTTTCATTCACGGCGGGTTGAGAGTATCATCAAGTGCCTTCTTCACATCGAAGGTCGGCGGCAATGAATCTCCAACGTCTTCTGTCTCTTGTCTGGATGGTGCACTCTGATATACTCTTTCCTGTCTCTTGTCTGGATGGTGCACTCTGATATACTCTTTCCTGTCTCTTGTCTGGATGGTGCACTCTGATATACTCTTTCCTGTCTCTTGTCTGGATGGTGCACTCTGATATACTCTTTCCTGTCTCTTGTCTGGATGGTGCACTCTGATATACTCTTTCCTGTCTCTTGTCTGGATGGTGCACTCTGATATACTCTTTCCTGTCTCTTGTCTGGATGGTGCACTCTGATATACTCTTTCCTGTCTCTTGTCTGGATGGTGCACTCTGATATAATCTTTCCTGTCTCTTGTCTGGATGGTGCACTCTGATATACTCTTTCCTGTCTCTTGTCTGGATGGTGCACTCTGATATACTCTTTCCTGTCCATCTTTTGATGTTATCGTCCCAATTATATCGCTGTCTTCCTCTTGCACGTTTGCCTTCAACTCTACCTTCTATTATGATCTTCTGCCAGGTGTTGTTGTGTCTTTTTACAATCTCAAAATATTTACCTGTCTAATTTTGATCTCCTTCATTAGGTCTCTTTTCATTCCTAGTTTTTCTACGACCGCCTTATTCGTTTTTATCTCTTTCCACGAGACGTGCTCCATTCTTCTATATATCCACATCTCAATTCTTTCATCTAATTGCTTGTTCATTATTCATGTTTCTATACCATACAATAATGAAGAATATACATATCATTTGATGATTCTCAGTTTGAATTTGTGAGTTAGTTGTTTAGATGTTAGAATCTGTCTCATGTTGTTGAATGTAGCTTTGGCCATTCCTTTTCTCCTCTTGATTTCTGTTTCACATCTGCCATCTTCTGTTATTATATGACAGGGAGCCGCGCAGCGTAGTGGTTACAACACCGCTCTGGCGACCGGGTGATTCAGGATCAAACCCGGGCGACGGCATTTGAGGATTTTTCGTCGACTGGGATTTGGACTGGATTAACTCGAGACCTGGCGAGAACATTTGAAGAAGTATCGTCGACCAGGGATTGGCGGCTCCTGAGCCGACCCAGCTCTAATGGGTACCTCCGAAATCGGCGAGTATCTGCCTGAATGGCGAGGGACACATGTCTCTGTACAAGAAAAGAGATACTCACGTAAAATCAATGTCAGGTTAGACATTAATAATAACCTGAGATTTCGCCTCGAGTATTAGCGGGCGTACGAAAAAAAAAATATGACCAAAATATGAGAAATTCTTGACTTGTTCCAAGATTTTCCTATTTATTCGTATCTTTAATGATGACTTATCGCCTGCTTTGCTAATTATCATAGTTTTTGTTTTCTCAATGTTAATATCCAATCCTTATTCATGAACTGTCTGTAGCTACAGACTTTCATAAACGGGTGCTCGTGTAGAATAGGAAGATTAAAACGGTATGACAAGGTTACCAATATGGAACTGATGACAAGAACCAGACAAGTGCTAGTGGAACAAGAGATGAGAAGAAGACGATGGCAATGGATAGGACACACACTAAGGAAACCTGTTGATAGCATTACAAGGCAGTCCTTGTTCTGGAACCCTAGGACAAGAGATGCAGAGGTAGACGAGGAAGCACACGGAGAAGAGAGCTGGAAACAGAGGTGAAAATGATGAGGAGAACGTGGAAAGAACTTGAGATGATGGCATATGACAGGAGGACTTGGCATGTGTTTGTTGAAGGCATATGCTCTTTTGGGAGTGGAGGGTTATGAATGAATGATACTCATTATTTATGCTGTTTACTTACCTCACTAGGTCTTGCAACTCCTGTTCACTTCCAGGTAACAAAACGGTATAATCTGCATATCTGAGGTTCTTTATTGATCTTCCACTAATTTTCAGTCCTGCCAGTTCCTGTATCTGTCTGAAAATGTTCTCTGTGTAGATATTAAATAGGCAGAGGGACAATACGCAACTTTGTCTCACATCTCTGTTTATGTTTATACTAGCAATAACCCGTCAAACTTGACGGGTTTTTAATGATAGTGTGCTGTTTCCGTTCCCGGATGAGCAGATAGAAGTACATTCTTATAGTGTTTTTTGGTTTCTTTCCATTATACAGTGTAATCAAACTGTTCATGAACACCGTCATTTGAACGCTTTTCTTTGTTGATTGTAACTATTTTCGGGAGAGTATATATATATTGTAAACAATACAATTTTTCAACACGGTTGCATTCCTCAGCTGTGACCAACGTTATTTTAGATTCAATTTAAAAGTTCTTTGATGACAACATTTCGTATGAAAGTGCGTAGATTGTTTTCAAAGAGTGTTCCCTGATAAAAAGTGGTTTTAACAAAAACTTTCCAGTTTTCATGATTTGTACATCGTGTGAGGGCTCATGCACACCAATTTTTACGCACTTTTTCTTTGTCGAGCGATACTAATTTCGTGAAAGAATTAAATAAAAATAAAGTATTTGTTTTATATAACACCCACGCCGCGCAAGTTGCACACCGTGCGTTGCGCACTTTTTTTCCTGGCGCGAGTTACTGTTTTGAGTGAGACCGACCGACGTAACATACATCGGTAATTATGTTAGTTTTGGGATGGGATGTGGGTGAGTAATTCTTGCCACATCTTACTGTCGCAGTTTATTCCTAATAAAGATTATTCAGTATTCGTATATTTTTTCCATCAGTGCCAATGTCTGAGGCATTAAACATTTTCTCATGGACTCTGTCAACAGTCTTCTTATAAGTCAGTAAAGCACATTTAAATACTTTTTTGGACTTCTGTATATTTTCTGCAAATATTCTTATACAAAATATTGCATCACTTGTTCCACCGTTCCTTCGAAAACCAAACTGTTCTTCCTGGACTTCATTGTCTACCTTATTTTTTATTCTCTCCTGTATGATCTTAAGCAGTATTTTAATTGCGTGACTCATCAGGCTGATTTTTCTGAAGTCTGAACATTCTGTTGCATTACGTTTTTTGGGCAATGATGTTTTCAGGTCATGTGATGTGTATCGTGTATTGTATATATCGTTTCACAGATTTGTGATTGTATCTATACCAAATTTCTCCATGGCTTTTATCATTTCTATTTTTATGTTATCCATGCCTGCTGATTCTCCTTTTTGTATCATATTTATTGCTTTTTCTACTTCTGATTTGAGAATGTTTGTGCCATCATTAGAATCAGGCGGTGGTTTATTGCCTCTGTTGTCCTCGAATAGTTCTATTACATAGTCTTGTCACGGATTGCCTCCCCTGCTTTGCAGTAGTGGTCCAACAGTGACCAAAACGAGTATTTAATATTGGCGTCCAAGGTATCTACCTGCGCGCAAGATTACTCTTGGCAGAAATGTAGATAGAAGATTAATGCCACTTCTACCGGAAGGGAGTCTTCACAAGATATTCTTAGAAGTCAAGAACAAAAGCTGCTTAGGGCTGAGCAATTTGTTAACTTATTATCTGGTCCGTCGCCTTTTGTGAAGGGTTTAAGCAATGGTTTAGCCCGTTCAAGCCCCCAGTTGTTGTAATCCAACGAAATCCATCTTATAAGGTATAGCTCTGTTTAGCGTAAATATATGTCTAGGTATTTATATATACATTAACTATTCTGGCTCATACGTTTGCTTTCATACATATAACTGAATCAACTATTATTGGTTTGTTTTAAAACAACAGGTAACAAATTTAATAGTGAAATAGTCTTTAACAGGTTAAAATAAATATGGAAAGATTAGTGGAATTTTAATAATTATAAATTTCTCATCCTTGAGACGTAGGTGGAAATTTAATGTTATACTTAAAGTTTAACTGGAATTGTCCCTTTTTTTGCTGGTGCCTTTTAGTTAGCACTTAGCTTGTATGGGTGAGTCCTGCAGCTGTGGTTCATGAATTCTGTGATAACAAAAGCCTTCTCCACACTCTCTTCCACTGTCGGCGGTTAGGTGGATGCTTTTCTCTCGCACTAGCTGCGTTAGTACCACAAATCGTCTGATGGCTTGTAACCACGAACTTTAGACAAATAGAAGACACAAATGCCTGCTGAGTACGTTTGTTCGCCGCAAACTAACAGGCCCATTATCATGCGCTCCACCCACCAATGTTAACCTCTCAGAAGAATTAAATTCCCGAGCACACAGTGTAACTCAGGGAATATGACGAAAATTCACCCATATCCTTCTGTGTGTTAACTAGGAAATCGCGTCTGGAGTGCATGAACAATGATTTGCCTGAATTACAATTAAAAATGGTACATAATTCTCACAAGATAATATGTTACACCTTAGGCACATGTGATGTAATCATCACTCATCACTGCTCCAGTCGGAGTCTGGGGTCGCTCTGCTGTCGGGTTTCCCGCACGACTAGTCAGAAACAATCACCAGCTCTTACTGTAGTGGTTCATGAATATACTATTTTCATATGTTGAAGTTGCCAGCCTCATATATAACCACTAGCAAGAAAACATGTTAAATTCACGTTTGTAATAGAAATATTTACACTTACCCCAAATAATGGGTATACACAATCTCCGGCACAGATTAGAATGGACACACAGCACTTTAGGTTAGATGCTGTTCGAATCACTTTGATCTGGGAAAGTAGAGTTAATTCCTCTGACGGCGGGTGTCTCTGCGAAATCACTTGCTTGGAAAACCTGAGTTAAATTCCTCTTACGACTGGATCTTGGAAATTATCGTTAATTCCTCTGACGACGAGTGTCTCTGCGAAATCATTACCTGGGAAAACCTGAGTTAAAGTCCTCTTTTGACTGGTGAATCTGATTCCTAGGTTTCCAGTCTTGTTATATTAGAGCCCTGGCCCCTTAAGTTTTCAGTCTTGTATTTAAATATGCGAGTTTACTCTTAAGTTTTCAGAGTTGCCCAAATACGTTGAACTGTCACTTATAAGTATGGAATACTAAGTCCAATATCTCACTGGCTTCTGGGGAGTGGTTCGCTGTACAGTGCGATCTCTCTGTGTGTTCTGTGTCTGGGATTTCACTACATTATATTGTACAGTTTCCAGTTCAAATCCAGCTGGGACAGACATTTCGTCACAAGTCTGCCCACTGTTTGATATGTCTTTCTCATCAAGTAAGATTGTACCATTCGTATTTTTTATACAGCCACTCCTTGGGCAATCCTTGACTTATTTGACAATATCTTTACAGCTTCATGCATAGCCCTTGACATGTGCTTAACTTCCGTTTCTTCCATCTCCTTGCATCTACTCTCTATCCACTGTTCTTTTGCATGTCTACACATAGTATGTATCTCTTTGTTTATAGTGTTCTTTGCTCTCTTTCTGTCTGCCATTTAAGTTCAAGATGTCGTCTGTCATCCAAGTTTGATTTTTAAAACTGCTTTTTTGCTAAATTGTTATTTGCTGATTGAATGCTAATTTTTTTAGACATTTCCGTTTGGTGGTTACTTTTTGTTCCGGGATTTTTCTTCTGTAATGTACTATGCTTTCTGTCAGTAGATTTTCATACTGTTTTTTTTTTTTTTTTACCCCAATAAGATATTTCTGTTTTATGTCTGTTTCAATGCTGATATTTCTGTTTTATGTCTGTTTGTTTCAGTGCTGATATTTCTATCTGGAGTTCCTCTTTTCTTCTTCTTCCTGTTATTTTCTGTTTTATATTTGTTTTAATTACCCCTGGGTTGTGACTGAATTTATATCAGCTCCATGATTTCCGAATCTTATTGATCAAGATAAAGTCGATCTGCTTTCTTGTTATGTATCCTGAGCTTTTCTGCGTGTATAATTTTCTTGAATGCTATTCAAAAAAGGTGTTACATGTATTACACATTTTGTTTTCTTCACATAACTGTATAAGTCTATCTCCTCTAACGTTTCTTTTTCCCCAATCCATATTGTCCTGCTGTTTTCCTATATCTTCCCTTTCCTATTTTTGCATTCATGTCTCCCACTTCTATCAACACATCTGTAAATGTTACTGGTTTAAGTGTGTTTTGTAACTCTTCATGGTATTTCTCTATTTCTTCACTGTGCTGTTTCGTTGGTGCATATAATTTGTAAAATTGCGATGTCAGATGGTTTTGTCTTCATCTTTGATTAACATCATTCTGTCACTGTGTTTCCAATATCCGCCGTATATATTTTTCAAGTTCCTTTTTATCAAAATTCCTACCCGTTTTTCGCGTTTTTCTCCTCCTGAGTGTATAAGCGTGTAATTGTCTCTTTATGTAGCCAGCATCTGTTAATTCTTGTCTCTGCCACTCCCAAGTTTGACTGGTTGCCTCTAAAATTAAATTGTCTAGTTTCCCCAATCCAATCAATGTCCTAACATTCCACTTTCCTATATTTAGGTTCCTCCCTCCAGTTTTTAGGTGGTCTTTCTCAGAATGCCACCTTTCAAAAGAACTTGGGGAGCACTTGTCATTACTAACTTCATTACTCATTAGAGGAGTTGCCTCTTCCCTGTCGTTATGTACAGTAGATTCTTCCCCAGGGGCTCTTTACGTAGCTGTTGTTTTCTTCCTGTTGTATCTCCATTACATTCTGTAGGGTTTTACATGGTGATGCCCCAACCTCTTCCACAGTGGCGAGCCGTAATCTTTTCCTGTGTTCTGATACGCCTCTAGTGTGTCACACACTTTGCTGTTTCGTTTTGTGAGCCGTTGATCTTTTCAGATTTCTCCACCACACTCACCGTCTCAGTTTGGAAGGATTACTCCTTCCTCACTCATGTAGTTTAGCCAGTCAGCCAAGACTGTTGCCCTGGATGTGGTCAACGCTGTACACACGCGGTAACCGTGGAGCCATACATGAGCTAGATAAAGAGAGAGGCACCAAATAGGATCCTGACTATCCAATAAGGGTTGAGAGTAACATAACCCAGATCTAACCTATGTCCACCAGAAAGTTAATATTGAGTGAAGTACCTTGTGCAATCAAATTTTACTAAGCTGTTGCTGATGTTTGCCTTCGACTTGCCCGTCACCTCTCCGTGTTTCAACTGCAGCTCTGCCAACATCAGCTGGCAAACTAAAGACAGCTGTACACTCAGAATTTTAATGTCAAATGTGATACACGTAGTTTACAGAATGAGACTGTCAGATGATATATATATATACACACACACACACACACATATATATATATATATATATATATATATATATATATATATATATATATATATATATACACACACACACACGTTTGTTGTACGTTATGAAATGGGTGGGTGCTGAATGATCAAGGACAATAGAAAATAAATGCGTACAGGTTTGCTAAGTTGCGTTTTAACTATAAAAAAAAACAACCTTATTAAATACTATTTTTAAACTGACCTAAACTAAATAGCTAGATATAATCAGAATGGCTTCTCATAAGTGCGTACAAATCTGTTGACGGCTCAAACAAAAGAACATCGGAGAGATAATGCAGGTGAACAATCGAAGAGAAAAATTGGGAGAATTAGCTCAATACTTCCAGGACGTGTAGTATGTAAAATACAGCCCGTTTTCGCGAGGTAGAGAAGCAGAGTGTGGGGGGGGGGGGTGTTAGAGAGAGGGAAAAAAGGAGGGGGGGGGGGGGGGATGGTTCTGAGCTAAGATGTCTCAACTCGAATTTGTTGAAAAATAGTGGTGAGTGTCACAGGTATACGAGAAGAGCGGGCTTTGTTTTGAAGTGTTCTTTAGAACTTTGACTGAGCCCAGGTGAGCGAACAGTGTTGGTCGGTTAATTCTAGACGAAGTGTTTTATTTTCTGAGTTCAATTAACTAAAGACTTTTATCATTGACCTCTGGTATTAAGTTTTAACAAAGACAGCAGGGGGGTGGGGGGGGGGGGGGGTGAGTTAATCATGCTAAGAACGATAAAATTGTTATAATATAGGTCATTGAACGTCAAACGAGTAATTGAACGTTTCCCATGTAGAATCTTTAGGATGGTGATTCTAAAGGTTAGTAGTTGACATGTTCACGGGTAGAGAATTTGGTAGAAAACAAGTTTTGCTTCACATTAGATAATTAATGTTAGTACCGGACAGAAAATTAAAACAAGTTTTCAGCTTTCGAGATAAAGAAAGGCAGACGATTAACGACATTTAGATAGAACAATGGGATATAACAAGAATGAAAAACGACAGTCAGATCCTAGGTTTTGTCCAAGTCATAGAACATCAGGACATTGACCGTGACGGGAACTAGAAATTATTGTACGGGAGAGAAGTTTCAGGATTCATTCGAAGCATGATGTAGGAACAAGAAGATCTGCCACAATGCATTTAGCAATCTATTTAGGGTAGGGACTTATTTTTTAGTGATAGATTTAAGATAAGAACTTTTGTAGACATATTTTGAGTAGCTGTAATAATAACAGAGTGGCAAAGCACTGGGTTCTCTTAGGAGAAACATTAGTAACATATTATTTTCATATATAAAAGACATTAAAACAGTAGTTCTGAAACTATGGATTATCAAGAAATGATATAATAGTCTTACTCTGCGGATGCAGATTATGTGATACGAGTGATGGAATAGGAAGATATGATATACGTTGATCACCCAGAGTATGGTTTCACTCTACGGTTATTGCAGATAATACTTATTTTGTTATGCAGAGAAATTATATAAGTACGATTTGATAGGAATTTTGTAAGAAGAAAAAACCATTAGTAGTATTTCATTTCACATAGAAAGGAACATAAACGTTTGTAACAGGTTGCTGCTATGGAGAGCCTAGGACAGTGATTCTCAAGTAGTTATACGTTGATATTCAGAAGGAAGTTTAGACAGAACCATTTCTTAAATCATTCATTGGTGCAAACTTTGCACAACAAGTAAAGGCACGTGGCCCCCGTAGCAACAATTTACTAGGATCTAAATTTAGAACCCCTATGATAGGCAAGTCTACCATAACACCCAGATATCCCAGAAGACAATGTTGATGTTGATAATTGTTTGAAGATAACTTTGTTTGCACGGCCTGTATATATAATATATGTTTGAATACATTAACATTTATTACATAGTTGATGTTTCTACAAGAGAGTTTTTCATCTTTTTACTTATATACGAGATTTATATATACATGTCCACCATATATATATATATATATATATATATATATATATATATATATATATATATATATATATATATATATATATATATATATATATATATATATATATATATATATATATATATATATATGTGATGGGGCCGAAAAGGAGACGCCCGCCCCCTACCTGTTTCTAGGCAGATTATTTTCGATGTGCGCGAAGCATTCTGGGTTGTTAAAAGTCTGAAGTAGAAGATATGTAATGAGGCCATAATAAAGCCTGAGAATTAATTGTGGTGTATAGTTGTGAGAGAGTTATCTACCCTTCCAAGATGGAGGTGAAATTCGTTTCTCACCTTAGACGCCGAAAGAAAAACATCAGGAATGTGTATATTTCGATGGATATCACCATGTTATGTTAAATTATAGAATAAAAGATACACCAGAGTATCTAGTGGTGTAGATATTTTCCTATAACTGACCTCGAAACCCTCGAATCGGTCGGTTGGATCGGAGGGTTGATCAGTGAGTTAACAATTCACTATCGTAAAACAAGCTATTGTTACCGAAACAGAACCAGGCTCGACAGTAAACATGACTCACTCTAATATCTTGGGGGCTAAGGAGATTTCTAAAATTGGATACTGGAATGTAAGAACTATGTATCAAGACGGAAAATTGGAAGAAGTAATTAAAGAAATGGATAATTATAAGTTGGACTTATTGGGTGTCAGCGAGTGTAGATGGACGGGAAGGGCATAAAATATATTTCAGAAGAAAAAAAGCAAATTATATACTCTGGTAGTAATGATAATCGTCACACAGAGGGAGTAGCCATCCTAATGACACAGAAAGCAGCAGCATCGCTTATCAGCTGGGTACCTATCAATGAGAGGCTAATATTAGCTAGATTTCAGACACGATTTTTCAAGCTCTCAATTGTACAATGTTATGCACCAACTAACGACGCTCTTGATACCACAAAAGATGACTTCTATGAAGCACTTCTAAGTACCATCAACACAATACCCAAGCATGACATAATAGCAGTCATGGGTGATTTTAACGCCAAAGTAGGTGACAACAACGATGGAGTACAAAGATATCTCGGTACTCATGGCATAGGCTGTATGAATCAAAATGGCGAAAGACTTCTAGAACTTTGTGAAATATCAAACCTCGTTGTGGCAGACACCATCTTTCCACATAAGAATATCCACAAGATAACATGGAATTCACCTGATGGCAGAACTAAGAACCAGATAGATCACTTCTGCATAAGCGCTAAATTTCGCTCATCAGTTCAAGACGTCAGAGCATACAGAGGTGCAGAGATCGGAAGCGATCATAACCTCTGCATAGCTAAAATGAGAATTAAACTGAAGAAGTTATACCAACCGAATAAAAATAGAAGAATAGATGTACACAGACTGCAATCAAATGATATAAAGAAGGAATATAATGTCAAAATGAACAACTATTTCGATGCTTTAGGCAAAATTGACAACGATATCACCACCAAGACAATCGATACTAAATGGGAACAACTGAGAACAGCAATGACAGAAGCAGCTGTAGCGACCACCGGATACCTAGTACATAAAAAGAAAAAAAAAATGGATGAGAGAAGATACTTGGGATAAAATACAAGAAAGGAAAACAGCAAAACTTAAACTACTAGCGGCAAGTACACATAATGCAGTTGAATCTTGCAAACTAACTTATAACTTGTTAAATAAAGAAGTGAAGACAAAAACTCGAAGAGATAAAAGACATTTCATCAATGAACTGGCCGTAGAAGCTGAAAATGCTGCAAGAACTGGTAATAGTAGGTGCCTTTATCAAATTACAAAACAACTATGTCACCAGCCTACTGCTATGGAACACCTGTTAAAGGTAAATTAGGGAATTCAATACCAACAGAAAAAGAACAAATGAAGAGATGGGCTGAGCACTTCATGGAGGTGCTAAACAGACCACCACCAACAGTAACACCTGATTTTAATAATGAAACATCCACAACCACCTTGCCAATAACTTGCGATGAATTCACGCTGGACGAGATCAAACAAGCCGTTAAAAGATTAAAAAATTTTAAAGCTGCTGGAGTTGACGAAATTTCAGGGGAAATGATTAAAGCAGTTAATGACAACAACCTCTTGAGAATTTTAGATATTATAAATGAAGTATGGAGAGAAGAACAACCACCACAACAATGGAAAGACAGTATTATTGTAAAGTTACCGAAGAAAGGTGATCTATCAGACTGTAATAACTGGCGTGGTATATCTCTATTATCAGTACCTGGAAAATTATTATGTTGCATGATGTTAGAAAGACTTAAATTGCATGCTGACGAAAAGATCAGAGAAGAACAAGCGGGTTTCAGGCCGAAACGATCATGTATTGATCAAATATTCACACTAAGAACAATTATAGAAGAATCAGTGGAAAGGCAATCGCCACTTATTATCACCTTCGTCGATTTTCAAAAAGCCTTTGATAGTCTACACCGCCCATCATTGTGGAAGATACTTACAATCTATGGTTTTCCAACAAAATATGTGAATATAATCAAAGCGCTATATGACAATGCAAGATGTTGTGTTAGAACAAATAAAGGGAATACAGAATGGTTTACAGTAGAAACAGGGGTGAAACAAGGCTGTATTATGTCACCACTACTTTTTGGAATAGCTATTGATTGGGTTATGAGAAACTATACCCACAATGAACAATTGGGTATAAAATGGACAAATGGAAAATTCCTGGGGGACCTGGATTTCGCAGATGATGTAGCATTCTTAAGTTCAACACCAAGACAATCCCAAGAAGCAATAAATAATTTGTGTCATCTCTCGGTTAAAATAGTCTCCAAATAAATGCCTCTAAAACTAAAGCTATGAACTTTTCTAACGAGACCTTTGATATCATCTTGAACGGGGAAAAACTACAGAAAGTTGAAAGTTTCAATTATTTAGGCAGTAAAATGACTCAGGATGGTGACACAACAAGAGAAATCCATACTAGAATTGCTTTGGCAGCTAGCGCCTTCAATAGATTATCTAACATTTGGAAATTACGATCATTGAATATACATACCAAGCTTCGTCTGTTTAATTCAAATGTTATCTCAGTGTTAACATACGGCTGTGAGAGTTGGAAAATAACAAAATCAATGGAGAACAAGCTGAATACATTCGAGAACAAATGTCTTAGAAAACTCATGAACATCAGTTGGAAAGAATTCAAGACTAATCGACAAATAAGAGAAGACTCTAGGCAGAAATATGTCTCCGACTATATAAGGAAAAGACGATGGTCATATATCGGTCATGTCCTACGAATGCAAAACAACAGAATACCACTACAGGCGCTCACTTGGGTTCCTGAGGGTAAGCGGAAAAAAGGAAGACCAAAAGAAACACTCAGAAGAACAATAATAAGAGAAGGAAGAACGTTGGGCCTAAATAATGTGCAAGAGCTAAGAGGAGTGGCGTCACAACGAACAACCTGGAGAGCACTGGTTTCTGCCTTATGCGCCGTGTTTGGCGCTTAAAGAATTTATTATTATTATTATTATTATAGTTGTGAGTCATATTTGATATTCGTGTGTTATATTAAATAGCTGTAGGTTTTATTTGTGTTTTCGCTATTCCTAAAGCGATAATCGCGTGTGATATTTAAGTAGCCAAGATTAATACGCCTAGCGTGCAGTAAAGTGAGTGATTAGCCTAGTGCCTATAAAAAGAGATAGCGAACTACCAGCGATCCTTCTTAAAGTATCAGTCCAGACAAGAGAGGACGAAACGAGGCGCGCTGTGTACCCACACAGAAGAACACAAAAGACATGACACGTGAGTTAATTTAAATTAGCTTTAGTATTCTGTAGTTTTATTATTAGTATTCAGCGTGTCTGTTCTAATGTTTAAATGAAAAAGTGAATGTGTTTCCAGGACCTGATAATTTAGTCTTAAAATATAATTGAGTGGAGATAATGTGTGGATATATTTCACTAGTGTTAAGACCAAAACACGTATGTAAGAGTTTAGTATCAAGTATTTCATCCATCAGACCGGGCAAATTTAGTAAGAGTGTTTTGTACATGAAACCGGATAGAGAAGCATCTATTACTTGAATTTAGATGATATTGACTGTTATCAGGATGGCAACCACGTGGTCACGAAAGGCGGCGCGTCACCACGCGTGTGTATAAAGAAGACGCCAGTTTTATATTGTGTGAATTGAGACGGGGGTGGGAAGCAGATAAAGATAATGTTCCCCAGTAAAGGAAAGAGATAGTTTTCGTGTTAATGCCAGTTTTGTTAAAGTCAAGAGTAATTATTTTATTTCTTTAATGTAAAAGTAATTGAGTGTATTTCACGATAGCCTACTTATCATAATTCTACTGTATATTTAATGGGTTACTGTGAGGTGAGAATATGTATTTAGATTTCTGGAGAGCGCGAGGCCACTCCTTTGTTGAGACATGTGTTTCTCTGGTTGCTCCCGGCGGAGCATGGAAACACCAATGTGGTTGGTGTCTATCACAAGCCGACAAGAAGCATTTTTATGCTATTGCAGTGGTTGTTTCGGTAACGATGTGTTTCATGTGATGAGATTCCCAGTCGCACCAGTGGTCATATACGACACGCTTGTTGCCAGGCGCACCAGTCGTCACATACGACATGCTTCAGAATACAGTAGCGAATGCTGATGTGGATCGGTTACGAGGTAGTAGCTTATTCTCATTACTGAGAGTATTTGTTGTACATATAGTTGAATATTATTTTATGTCCATTTTATGATTATTTAATTATGGTTATGTGAGGAATGGTTGTGAGAGCACGTGGGTTCACTTCAAGATATATATTTCTCTTCTCCGCTCCTGAGGGAGCATGGGGCCAACAGTGTGGTTTGCCTTCATATTAAGGATTCATATGCTAGGGCAGTAGTGGTTTTGGTAGCAATCTGTGTTACATGGTGAGATTGCCAGCCCCACGCACAACACCTTACTAGTCTCATTTGGACGACATGCATGAGTGTGTGTGTGTGTGTGTGATAGCTGAGTGTGTGCTCTTGCAGTAGTGGTTTCCGTAGCAACCTGTGTTACATGGTGAGATTGCCAGCCCCACGCACAACACCTTACTAGTCGCATTGGATGACACACATGAGTGTGTGTGTGTGTGATATTTGAGTGTGTCAGGTGGCGGCGTAGGACAGTTTGACAGGTGAGAGCGTGGTGTTTCTCATTCAGTATTATATTATGATTTTAACTATTCTGTGCTTTGTTTGCTTCTTCAGATTAGCATCGGGCACTGTTGGGTGTTTTGTTTAGTTTTGTTTTGTTTTGTTTAGTTTTGTTTTGTTATGTTCGCTAGTTTATTTGTTTAATGTTTGCTTTGTCACTGAATGGGTTGTAAAAATAAATATAGCCCCTGCCTCTAGAATCAAGAGTTTTATTGTTGTTCGGGTCGGTGCGAGTGTGACAAGAGAGTGATCACACATCACAATATAATCATCATCATCATCATTCTCGCGCATCGGGCACTGTTTGGTGTTTTGTTTAGTTTTGTTTTGTTTTGTTATGTTCGCTAGTTTATTTGTTTAATGTTTGCTTTGTCACTGAATGGGTTGTAAAAATAAATATAGCCCCTGCCTCTAGAATCAAGAGTTTTATTGTTGTTCGGGTCGGTGCGAGTGTGACAAGAGAGTGATCACACATCACAATATAATCATCATCATCATCTCGCCCACCCTATCACATATATATATATATATATATATATATATATATATATATATATATATATATATATATATATATATATATATATATATATATATATATATATATATATATGATGTCATCAATTGCTTGCTAGTGCGGCCGACTGTAAACGGTACGTTTGCATCTATGTGAGATAACACTACCACCTATACATCACAGGGCAAATAATATAATACAACACACAGCATGTGCTCTCCGGACTAGAAACCTAGGTTGATATTTAACACGAACTGTCACATGTATACGAAATAGCCCCGGACTGTCACATGAGTGAATTGAAGCGCGAGGTGCTGATTTAGTAAATACAGAATGACAGCATGACCTTTGCTAACCCTTTGAGCGTGTATACGCATGGCAAAGAGAAAACCCTGGGAGAAATAGATGGGGCTATATGAGAGCAAATAAGGAAGCAGGAAAGATCACCAATGAGGACTGATGGATTGCACAAAAGCCAGTGGAACAAGAGGTGAGAAACTTATTCTGGTGTTGGGTGAGACACACATTGAAGAAACCTGTTGATAGTCTTACAAGGCAGTCCTTGTTCTATAACCCCCAAGGTAAGAGACATAGAAGGGGATCGACAAAGACACGAAGAAGAGAATTGAAGACAGCTTTAAACGAGATCAAGAAGACGTGAAAAGACCTGGAATGAATGGCACAGAATAGGAAGGCTTGGCCGTGATTGACAGACAGTTTGGAGGTCATTAATGAATAAGTCAATGAACTATTTGTGTTATGTAGATGAAGATTACAGTAGCACAAGTCCGGTAGAAAGGTTTAATAATTAAAACTACTTGGTTCTTCAGATATCAGAGCTGCATAGAGTAACTTGGATTTATGCTAGCGGGCAAACACTACAGACAGATATCATTTAGAATCAAACTATTATTGATCGTTTCAAGTAGCTAATTCCATCCGGACTTTAATTTGCACGCGTATCAAACACTTGATCACGTGATATTTTACTCCATTTGCAGATCTTTTCCCCAAGCAATGTCTTTCACACTTTGAAGCCTAGGATTCCCACAGGAACTGCAGCAAACTGAATCCATGATTTAGGGATTAGATTCGCTCATCTGAAAGTAGTCATTTTAGTCCGCAAGTTGTTTAATCCTTACAATCCCCAACCTAATGGAACTTCAAAACGTTTGGGTAATTTTGAACTTTTCTATATTTCTTGTAACGCCGGCGGTATAGGCAGGACCAAATCTGAATACAAAGTTTTATTAGTTACTTTGTGGGTGATGTGTGCTGAGTAAGCAGCTTAGAGCATGAGACGATGAGTAATCTACTCAGTGATGCCATTCCATGGACGTTTCTCATAGTGCGTCTCATGATGTGCCATCCGAAATGATAGCTCTTCAGTTGCTGTTGTATTGATGCAGATTTCAGAAGAATAACGCCAGATTTGCCCCGGGAAACGATGAATTGTCCCAACGCCAGATCTGCCCCGGGACACGCGAGTTAGTGGTTCTAACAAGGGACATAAGCGTTGGAACTCGTAATGAGCTCGTCTTGAGGAAAAGTGTGAAGAAGAAAAAATGACCCGGATTATTACATAATCCGTTTTATGCATTGTGGCAAAATTAGGGATAGTATAGTGTATCTTCTTTTGTCAGTGAGCTGATATTCTCTTTGATCTGTGAAAGAAATTGTTATAATAAATTTTGAGATCCCATGGGCAAATCTTGTGTAGGACACTTTTGGCGCGTTACACATTGACACCAGGCTGATTGTTCTTGGCAGTGCCTACCATCTGTCATGACTTTTAGCCTGTCTGTAGTCATCATCCTGTTATATAATTTACCTTTTATCTTCCGATGTGACAGTCCCCACTTTGTTTATATTATATGTGCATATCTGATAGTGTTTCCTACCAATAATCACGGCGTTATCCCCAAATGTATGACAACGAATAACAGTCAGTTCTTATTATATGTCATCTTTCGTGTGTTTTTGTTATCTGTTCTCGCGTTTTCTATTTGTCCTACGAGATAAAAATAGCCGCCTTTCCTTTTTCGTTCCTTGTTGAACATAGCACCATGATTGGAGTAGCCCCCCCTTGAATGAAGCATGCACCAAAAGTGCTGACCTGCCCTTACTGTGGCGGTCTCTGTAACAGTTTTACATGGTGGGGTTACGACCACTACGCTTAGCTTCACCTGAGTCGCCTCTTACGACATGTCTGGCGGGAGCAGTGATTCTGTTATTTCTATGTGCCAGTACATACCACCGGGAACCACACCTGGTAGATATAATTAGCACGGAATATTTATTGTATAGTAATAGTCACATTCTAGTATCTTTGAAAACTTTTCTTTATATGGTTGAGTACTTAGAGCCTAGTGTTTGTGTTGAGTGAGAACATTTTCTTTGAGAGGCCATTGTTGTGATGATTACTTCGAAGTGGGGATGCTTGTCAAAGTGTGGAAATAAAAACCCGAGTCATTGCTGTAAGGAGTTCATATAGAAGATCAATTAATTGTACTATTGCTAATAAATAGGGCCGGTAGGATTGATTGTGCGCGCACGTGCTGTGTACATGAAGCATAGTGAACTATTATGATGTCAGATATGCTTGTCACAGGAAAGCTACTCGGCTTGGCTTTTCCGAGTAATGCTATGACTCATAGACGCGAACTGCCTTCCATTCACTTTTGCTCTGAATTGTTTACAAACATGAAACATTTGCTACACTTGGACGGCTGATAAAAATGTCATGATGTTTCAATATTTTTCATTTCATAACGTTCATAACTGGGTTCATAGTTGACTCTCGCATAGTATGCTCTTCCAATTTATTGGATTTCGCTGCCTTTTATGACTGATCATTTCTTCCTGTTCAGACTGTAGCTATGACAGATAAATTCTTAGAATATTATTTTACGGGTTACAGGCTTGTGTGCCATATATCTATCTGTACTAGAGTCTGTTCGCTGTGTTGGGTATAAAGTAGTTATTTTCATGAGACAGCGAGATTGAACGATAATAACTTCATGTACGCTGATTGCCCGAAGCGATTATGAAGTATCTTTTGGATTCCGTCCTAATGGTTAGCCCGTATCCCGACTATTGATATCGGGAAGCTGCAGGTTTCCCCTTATGTAAATGTTATATTCCAAATGTGTCTTATTCAAGGGAATGTGTGCGTGTGTGCGTGCGATCTTCGTGGCACGCTTCCGCATGATGGCACGCTACGAGCACTTGAAATATCTTTTGAGTCTGGCAACTGGGAGTCGTTTTTTTTTTTTTTCTTCTTTTCTTCTTAAACTTTACTGATCTCCGTGGGCATCGAGAGGGGCAAACAGTTCTATCCCGTGGCTTTCATAATCCAAATCAACAAGATTATTGACCGCGCAATTGAAGTAGAGTACTTGAAAACTGTTGAGCCTGCGTCAGAGTGAATCAGTGCAAACTTTTGTTTATCTCAAACTGAAGCAGTGCTCTGCCACACTTTCAAGCACCGGACAAACAAGACTGTCCCGAGACCGTGGACATTGTATTTATGTTATCAAATGTTTATGTTATGTTATACGGTACAAACTTTATATTTATGAGAAGTAGACGAGTGGAGGATGCAATATTTAGTTGCTTGAGAAGTATAGTCATCGTTGTATGAAAATGTTAACTTGTTTCACACGTACCCGATTGCTTAAATAAAGAAACTGAGAAATTGAGGCTTGTGATTCGTAGAGATTGATTATGATTCTCAAATAATCTCAAAGCAGAGACAGAGACCATGAACAGTGCAGCAGAGGTCTTTATGACTGAGGAAAGCGCCAAGAGAAAAGTAGCTTTCAATCACATGTGTTGTCAGTAAATACAGCGCTGAAGAGCCAGAATAATGTAGACCTGTGGCTAATATTCCACAAACTGTGTCAGCGATTCAAAAGAGTTGTAATACGGTGGAAGAGGTTGACAGATTGGCAAACGGGGGTAGAAAGCTACCACAACCTGATACAAGCATAACGTTTATAGAGTTTTATTAGAAGTAGATGCAGGAACCAGTAGGAAGTCATCAGAAGCAGATACGGGAACAGATGGGAAACAGAGCATCCAGGAAAATGATTCATATTGCCAGCTCAACAGAAGTGGGCAAGCGGAATTCTTCAGACTCCGTACATTCCACAACATATTGCAATACCATCAATTGAACAAGCTAAAGATAGGAATTACTTATGTATGTACTGTGGCACCAATAAAATGACTGCTAAACATCTGCTACAAAGGTGCCCACCATATGAGGAACATAGAAGGCACATGCGACCGTCACCAGTAACATTCCTGGACACTCTTTTCGGGATACCAACAACCTCAAGGCCCTTGCTTTCTTTAAACATATTCGAGTTGGCGTCTGAAAGTTTACGAAGAAGAAGAATCTTAGAAATTATAGGAACATTGTAAGCACTCAGATGAGAAAGTACTCCAGACAACAACAAAATTGAGAGGAGTAATTTGCACTCTGGAGATTCGAACCTAGTCCGTCGGAGTGACATCATTGCCTCGCTACATGAAGGAGGCATTGTGATAAAGTGGTCCTATTCTTTTTCGTCATTTACCTATTTCATCATCTTTTCATTTTATTCCTTCCCCGTCTTTGCTGTTTCTATTATTTTTTACGTGATCGTTCATAATCACTGCTTGTGCTTAGTGTAAATTTAATATTTCATCACATCTTGCACTTAATTGTAACTTTGATATGTCCCAACATTTTTGATAAAGCATTATCGTGTAGAACAAACATGCTTCGTTAGACACCATTGTCCAGCACAGGCTTTGGCAGTGTGTGCAATACGAAAAATTCGTTTGATAGCTTAATGCCCTGTGTAAATCAGCCGGTGTCGGCATATTTTTGATACAATATTGGCCAGCCGGAGCCACTGAAAACAACGAACTTGAGAGACGCAGAGGAGGCTTTGTTACCAGATTGTATACTTTTTGACGGCGGTAAAAACTTAGATGCAGTATACGTGGCGGGACAACGAATGAAGAGATTAAAGGAAAATCCGTCCCCGGGCCATACGGTACAAGGAAACAAAAGCAGGCGCGTCAGGCAGCCGACAAAAAGGGGAATCTACTTGAAGCCGCAAAACAGAGATGCATTTGTAACCAGGAGTACCTGATTCCTGTAATAGGCGGCCAATCACAAACCACGGTTTTTCTTATCACCTGACATCAAGCAAGCAGGCGAAGATTTTGTTACGAGAACCCACTCACTTTTAGCGATTGGCGGGCACTGAACTCCAAGCGAGCATGCAGACGTCGCATGGCAAGATGGAAGTTGAATTAGGGGATCAGATAACAGAGCTATAGAAACCGCCTAAGAATTATCAAATATTGGCCATCAGGACACATTCGACAGACGTCAGCACGTCTTACAACGGTCGCTGATTATAGAGGAAGCCCTAAGCGTAGTCTACTTTATCATTTCATTCCAGTGTGGATATATATGTAATTTCAGTGGAATTTATTTTCAAAGATGTTCTTAATGAATTTGCGAAACGGAAAAACGAGTCCTGCAGATATCTGAGTATGCAGGCACACTAAATGTTTGGTGTCTAATGGGAAAGAAGCTAGCAAAACGTACGTCCAGGGAGCAGAATTCACAAGATAGGACATCATACTCTTCCTAATTTACAATGAAGCAAATCTACACCCGCGTTTGTAAACGTCTGTGGCGCAGCATTTTATTCATCTGTGTCGTGAATTATTCTAATCCCCATATATAAATTAAAACGTAAATGCAAAGCCTAACAAATAAATTTAATAAAAGGAAAGAAGAATGGTAAAGAACAGTGCTGTCATAATGCCTGTACTCGAAATCCCCCTTGTTTTCTACTTCGTCTGCAAATTGTAACGCTTTCACGTTGATAGTAAAAGCCTACTGTATTATTACCCGCTTTCTTCAATGAAACGTGTACTGTATTTCTTGGGAAAACCTTGAGATACGCAAGCTGATCAATGACCTAAATTTAATATTTCATTCATTCCATTTTATACACGGCGTAAATAAAAGACAGATGGACTAAAGGATAGAGAGAAGGGAGAGGCAGAAAGCAGAGACACGTGCAACACTAAACACGCGTCGCGCGATACACAATTGCTGCCATCACGCGTGTAAGGCCACATGCACTAACTTTATTTCAAATCGACAGTGATAAAATTCACTACCCTTCCCAGAGTTAGGTTTTAAAATCCTGAAAAACGCTTATTGGGAAAGATGACATTAGATGGGTTTACGTTTGAAAACATGACAGTACCCAGACACCACATGGGGAGTGAAGTAAACAGGAGGTGGTAGAAAATGCACATTTTGAACGCAGCCACCTAGCTCCCTTAAATTCGTATATTTGGGTTCCTTAGGGTTTGCTGACAAAGAATATGTAAAACGTTACGCAAATAGTCTAGGAATTACCAAGTTATGGCCAAAATAAAATAGTGGGGGTGCCTGACAGCATGAAATCATTTCTGCTCATAAAATTTTTTTATAACGTGTTTGAGAAAACATTACGTTACGGAAATAGCCTACCATGTTAACTCCTATGTGATTGGAGCGCAACAAATGAAAGACTAAACACGATTGGTCGGACTATAAATACTATCTTGTGTTGTCAGGGGAAACGTGAGAAAGGGGTACTTTTTTGAAAAGATGTGTAGACGTGGTGTGATTGGGTAGAGCTGCGAATATACACAATTCAGAGCGTCTGTTCATTGCCACATCTTGTAATAAACCTACTAAGAAGCAGTGCGTTGAGCACCAGTGTATATTTTTTTATAAAATAAAGCCTGGGACATCGGCAGATCGGAGTTGTGCTATATTCATTGCCAGTCAACGAAACTGTTTATTATTATTTCCATGAATTGTGGTAAGCTTGAAATATTCAATATCTTTTAATGAAAATTGAATGTAAATTGATAAATTATGTCTATATATATATGTGTGGTTCAGTAGCGAACATGATGTAAAGCCTATAGTGCTCCAGCCTGAACAGAAGGTGTCGGAGGAAAGTAAAACTGCATGGAATGGCCAAACAGTACACTGACACCTAGATTATTAACTAGAAAGAAATAATGCTGGAATTGCAGAGGCGTAGTAACCATTAGGGAGGGAAATACTGGTATAAAGTATTTCAGATGAAGCTGACAGTTGGCCTAACGCTCTGAACTCAATGTTTGTGATGTATTGTGCTCAGTGTAGAAATGGAGTATAAATTAGTTCTGACGTAGAAGGTACAACCTTCTTGTTTCAGGGACCGTGGTCTTAAAGTTATTGAGCAGCACCTGGTCAGAGCTTTGCTGAAGCCAGAGGTGGACAGCATACTCCTTGGTCCATATAGCAACCAGTGGGGTGGCACCAGAACTCATTACAGTAATCAAGCAGAGGAGTCTTTTACTGCAGTCATCACGCAAGATAAGAGAGTGTGGCCATGGAGCTCAACATTATGTACCCCCATCTTAAAATGACATTATAACTAAAATTAAGAGGGGAATTTAATTGTTTTAATACCAGGAACTGAGAACATCTCCAATAATAGTTCCAATAGAAACAAACTATTGAAGTCATGATGACAAATACCAACAGAGCTTGAACGAAACAAAACCAGTATTACCTCATATTACCACTACACAACTGACACACATAGGATACCATTAATAATATATGTCACTATAAGAATCATATTAATAAATTCTGTACATATAACTTGTAATTAAAATTGATTGTGATTCCTGGTTCCCTTTGTATTTGAATCAGGACACATATACATTCATGACAGCACTGAATACATATTGTTATTTGAAAAGTTATCAGTGACTCCTTTAAGATATCCTCTTAGAGTGTTATATGTATGTGAGTGTCACATTGTCGTCAAGTGTGGTGGGATAAATTAAATTGTTTATCTGTCTGTTGTTGTTATGACTTACACTTCATCATACACATACCCTAGACATATAATGTAGTCATCACACTATTCCAGAATAATTCTGACTGAGGTATACATATGTGGCAGTAAGTAAGGTTATCTATAATACACTACTCTTATTAGATATAGATACCTTCACAGCTGATCTCAGTCAGTACACTAAGTCCCCTATAAATATTTATAACATCCCACTTTACCACATATATTGGGGGCTCGTCCGGGATTTTGAATCTTTCCCTATTACAAATATTGGGGGTAATTCACTTCAGGGAATAATAAGAATTAAAAGGTATCCTTGGGTGAAAATAAATAAGGTTGAGCTCACAGTGCCTGTGTTGTCTTAAGTTAATTAGTCATAGATAAAATTGTTTAGACATTTATCTGTTAGACAATGGCCGACCTGGCAAAATTTCGATCTGCTGCTGTACAGACTGCGAAAGAGTTAGGAATGGACGGGCAAATTATGATTTCATATGTCACTGCTGAATGTGACAAATATATTGAACGGGAAGAAAGAAGATTAGAAAAAGAGGCCGAAAGAAAATTAGAATCTGAAAGATTGGCCGAAGATAAGAGAATAGAAGCTGAAAAAGAGATTAAGAGGTTGCAGATTGAGGCTGACAAAGAGGCTAAAGCATTGGAAGCAGAAGAAAGAAAATTAGCTGCAGAAAGGGAAGACAAGAGATTAGCTGTAGAGAGGGAGGCAGAAAAGGAGGAGAAGAGATTACAAAGGGAACACGAGTTACGACTAAGGGAGTTTGAGTTTCAAGGCCATGCTCCTGAAAATGGTGCCAGTCCCTTCACCTCTGATGCTACTGCTAGCCAGGGAGCCTCAACCTCAGCTATGAATTTTCATTTAGATCATTTTGTTGAGAAAGACGATGATATAGAGAGCTATCTAAATAGGTATGAACTATTAGCTACCACATATGGGTTAGAGAGAGAAAGGTGGAGCTTAAAGTTATCTCAGGGACTTCGTGGGGCAGCTTATGAAGTTTTTGCAAAAATGAGCAGAGGTGATCAGGAAAATTATGACATGCTAAAGCAGGCTCTTTTGTTAAGATATGAAAAGAACGCAGAATTTTATAGGAAAAAATTTAGGAATGCTAAACTACTGTCAGGTGAAACATATCACCAGTTCTCTGCACGAATAGAGACATACTTGGAGAAATGGACTTCTCTGGGGAAAACCCAAGATCTTAAGGAAATGGTCCTTATAGAGCAATTAAGAGAGTCCATGGCTCCAGACCTGAGAAAGTTTCTCATGGAACAAGGTGCAGAGAGGCTGGGTGAGTTGCTAAATGTTGCTGAAAGGTATCAAGCAGCTCAAGCAGAGGTAACAGGTAATAAAAAGAAACAAGTGGATAACTTTAGGGCACCACAGAACTTTAATAAATTTGATCCTAGGGATCAAAACAAAGGTAAGCACCAGTTTGATAGGCCACGGTATGAAAATAAAAATAAAACCCCACAATTCGATGAAAGGAAATATGATGAAAGAAAATCTTTCAACCAAGGAAAAAGGTGGTGTAAAAATTGTAAGATGAACAATCATGACACTGACCATTGTAGAAGGAAACCTCCTCATTGTGCTGCTATGACATCGGGGAAAAAGGAAAAGAAGGTCAAACCTGAAGAACTACAGGAACCATACCACCCCCCAGTGTGTGAAGATGTCATCTGTAATGGTGTCACTATAAGGTGTTTATATGATACCGGTTTAGATTACGATTCAGTTGTGAGTTCTCACCTGGTGCAGGCCGATCAATACACCACAGAAACAGTGGAGATTCAAACTGCAACCAAGGATGTAGCTACCATGACACTTCCCGTCGCCCGAATAAAAGTGAAAACGCGATATGTGGAAGGAATCATAAAAGCAGCAGTGATAAATGAGCCAATCTACCCTCTGATATTGGGGTGTAGATATGTCTTCTTGGGGAATCCCAAGAGACCTGTGATATTGGCAACAGTGCAGACCAGATCACAGTCTAAAAAGGAGGAGGATAATCCAATAAATACTCACCCAGATGAGATGAGGAAGGCACAGGCTGAGGACAAAACACTCAAGCCATGTTTCAAGAAGTTGCCCAAATCTCATACACCTCCAGGCAAGGGAGAGTTTTTATATGAAGAACAAACTGATATATAGGAAGGCTGGATCTGAATCCAATGGTCACGGACAGCTGGTCCTTCCCACTTCATATAGGACTAAAGTGTTGGAACTAGGGCATGCGATTCCCTTCAGTGGTCATATGGGAATCAGCGCAACAGGACAGCGAATAGCTTGTCATTATTTCTGGCCAGGAATAACTGAAGATATCAAACGATATGTAAAATCCTGTCCAGAGTGCCAACGAGTAGCACCTAAACATTGGACTGCACCAGCAACTCTGGGGGAAATGCCCATAGTGGGAACACCCTTTGAGAGAGTTGCCGTGGATCTTGTGGGACCTCTCACCCGAACCAAGAGAAGGAACAGCTACATTCTGACTCTGGTGGACACTTGTTCTATGTGGGGAGAGGCAGTAGCCCTGTCATCGATTGATTCTAAACATGTGGCAGAGGCATTGCTCACAATTTTCACAAGGTTAGGCTTTCCCAATCAAATCTTGACTGATAATGGCTCTCAGTTCAAGGGGAAACTAACTGAAGAAGTTTTCAGGATCTTCCAGGCCAAACACTTCCATTGTAGTGTGTACCATCCCCAAGGGAACGGCCAAGTGGAAAGATTTAACGGCACGTTGATGTCGATCCTGAGAAAGTTGGCACACGAAAAACCAGATACATGGGACCAGTACCTGCACGCCGCCCTCTTTGCTTATCGGGAGGTACCCCATAGTTCAACCGGTATGGCCCCGGCAACATTATTGTTTGGAAGGCCAATAAAAGGTCCACTTGAAGCTTTGTTAAGAACGTGGACTGATGAAAAGGCAGAGGAAAACATTACATCTTCATACCAATATGTGAATGAGCTGACCACTCGTTTAAAAACTGGCTGGAAACTTGCCAATGAAAATTTGAAACAAGCCAGGAAGAAACATGCTGCCTATTATAACAGGAAGGCGAAAGACAGAGATTTGGCTGTGGGAGAGAAGGTACTGCTTCTTCTCCCCGGGAGTCAGAATAAGTTACAGATTGGATGGCAAGGTCCATATACAGTTTTAGAGAAGGTGTCTAGAACAAATTATAAGATAGATAAGAAGGGGAAAGAAAAAATTTATCATGTGAATCTCCTGAAGAAATATTTGGAAAGAGAACATCAGGAAGAGACACACTTGTTGACCTTGTCCATCGCCATGGAGATGAAAAAGGAACCACTTTCATCATTTGAATATCCATTACACCCCTGTGAGACAGCAGCACAGGTGAAAATCAGTACACATTTAACAAAAACTCAGAAAGAGAGAGTGCAACAGGTTCTAAATAATCATGCAGAGGTGTTAACAGACCGACCAGGGCATACAAACCTATTGGAATATGATATGAAACTGATAGACCCCACACCTGTCTGTATGAAACCATATTCGATTCCGTTTGCTAAGGAAAAAGCTTTGAAGGAAGAGATAGACTATCTGTTGAAGGAAGGAATTATTTCGCACAGTGAATCCTCATATAGTTCCGGTGTTGTACTCTTAAGGAAGCCCTCTGGAGAACATAGACTCTGTATAGATTACAGGAGACTGAATGCTATTACAGAAGGACAGGTGGATCCATTGCCGGATACAAATCAGCTGTTTGCCAGACTAAATAAAGCTAAATATTTCTCAAAAGTGGATCTGAGTAAAGGATACTATCAGATTCCAGTAAAGCCTGAGGTTAGACCATACCTAGCTTTTAGTACCTCAGAAGGACACTATGAGTTTAATAGATTGCCATTTGGATTGAAGAATGCGCCTAGTGTCTTCTCTAGAATGATGAGAAAATTATTGGACCCTCTGAATAATCCATGTATAACAAATTTCATGGATGATATCCTTATAGCAACAGAAACATTTGAGGAACACATTGACTCTCTGAAGATGCTGTTTGATCGACTTAGGGAAGCAAATTTAACAGCCCGACCAACCAAATGTTGCGTTGGATGTAAAGAATTGGAATTTTTGGGACACAGTTTATCAGGGAAACATGACCCCTGACCCAAAGAATTTAGAGAAACTAAAGAAAGCCCCGAGACCACAAACCAAGAAGGACGTGAGATCCTTTGTCTCATTATGTGGTTTCTACCAGAAGTATATCAAAAACTTTAATTCCATATGTGCACCGTTAACTGATTTGACACGTAAAGGACATCCAGATCGCATTACATGGACACCACAATGTGAAATGGCTTACCAAGAATTGAAGGAAAAGCTCACAAGTAAACCTATTTTGAAATTACCTGACTTAAGTCAAGAATTCATAGTAAGGACGGATGCCAGTAATATTGGGTTAGGTGCAACTCTACTACAGAAATCAGATGCATTGGATGGGGAATTAAGCCCAGTGGCATATGCTAGCAGAAAATTGAATAAAGCTGAAATCAACTACTCAACTAGCGAAAAAGAATGCCTTGCAGTAATATGGGCAATAAAGAAATTCAATATTTATCTTTATGGGAAGGCATTTAAGTTGCAAACGGATCACAAACCTTTATCGTTTCTAGCCCAGGCCAGGCATGAGAACTCTAGGTTACTCCGATGGTCCTTGCTTTTGGCTCCCTATAATTTTAGCATTGAGTATATATCTGGAAAAACAAATTTGGGAGCGGATTTTTTAAGCCGCCATCCGTGTGATGAGAATCACCGTAAACCCCAGAAATAATAATAAATTTCTCTATGTGTATATAGAATAAAGGACTGACATATAATGTCTGTTTTAAGAGGGGAGATGTCGTGAATTATTCTAATCCCCATATATAAATTAAAACGTAAATGCAAAGCCTAACAAATAAATTTAATAAAAGGAAAGAAGAATGGTAAAGAACAGTGCTGTCATAATGCCTGTACTCGAAATCCCCCTTGTTTTCTACTTCGTCTGCAAATTGTAACGCTTTCACGTTGATAGTAAAAGCCTACTGTATTATTACCCGCTTTCTTCAATGAAACGTGTACTGTATTTCTTGGGAAAACCTTGAGATACGCAAGCTGATCAATGACCTAAATTTAATATTTCATTCATTCCATTTTATACACGGCGTAAATAAAAGACAGATGGACTAAAGGATAGAGAGAAGGGAGAGGCAGAAAGCAGAGACACGTGCAACACTAAACACGCGTCGCGCGATACACAATTACTACTATCACACGTGTAAGGCCACATGCACTAACTTTATTTCAAATCGACAGTGATAAAATTCACTACCCTTCCCAGAGTTAGGTTTTAAAAAACCTGGGAAACGCTTATTAGAAAAGATAACATTATATGGGTTTACGTTTGAAAACATTACAGTACCCAGACAGCACATCTTCGAAACAGGAGGTAGAAGAAATTGCATATTTTGAACGCAGCCACTTAGCTCTATTAAATATATATATTTGGGTTCCTTAGGGTTTGCTGACAAAGAATATGTACAACGTTATGCAAATAGTCTAGGAATTAACAAGTTATAGCCAAAATAAAATGATGGTGCTGTCAGACAACACCCAAAATCAGAATCGCTCAGTGGTAGATTTTTTTTCACCACCATTGTACGGGAAATGGGCCACAAGTTACATTTGAACTGATTGGCTGGAATGATATGTAAGGCTAAACACGATTAGTCGGGCTATAAATACTATCTTTGGTTGTTAGGGGAGACGTAGGAAGTTAAAATTTTTTCAAACACTTGTCGAAACGTGGCTCCATTGGCCAGACTCGCTGATATACTCACTTAGGAGCGTTAGTTCGAGACCACTAGTCAAATAAGCTTGATAAAGCAACAGTGCGTTGAAGCCAGCTCATATTTTTGCTAAATAAAAGCCTGGAACATAAGCAGATGGGAATTTGTGCCAGTATTTGTGCCAGAATTCATTGCTAATCAACGTATCTGTGCTTGTTTCCATGAATTGTGGTAAGCTTGAAACATTCAGTATCTTTTAATGAAAATTGAATGTGAATTGTTAATTTATGCCTGTATATATGTGTAGTTCAGTAGCAAACATGATGTAAAGCCTATAATGCTCCAGCCTGAACAGAAGGTGTCGGAGGAAAGTAAAACGGCATGGAATGGCCAAACAGTACACTGACACCTAGATGATTGACTAGAAAGAAATAATGCTGGAAGTGCAGAGGCGTAGTAACCATTAAGGAGGTTAATACTGGTATAAAGTATTTCAGATGAAGCTGACAGTTGGCCTAACGCTCTGAACTCAATGTTTGTGGTGTATTGTGCTCAGTGTAGAACTAGAGTATCAATTAGTTATCAAGTAGAAGGTACATCCTTCTTGTTTTCAGGGACCGTGGTCTTGATGGTATTGAGCAGCACCTGGTCAGAGCTTTGCTGAATCCAGAGTCGGACAGCATACTCCTTGGTCCATTTAGCTATCAGTGAGGTGTCTCCAGAGCCCAGGGGAGAAATCGAGCAGAGGAGTCTTGTCCTGCCGCCATCACACAAGATAAGCTGATGTGGCCAGCTGAGCTCAAAATTATGTACCCCCAGCTTAAAATGACCTTGTAAAAATAACATTAAGAGGGGAATTAAATTGTTTTAATATCAGGAACTGAGAACATCTCCAATACTAGTCCCAATAAAGACAAACTATTGAAGTCATGATGACAAATACCAACAGAGCTTGAACAAAACAAAACCAGTATTACCTCATATTACTACTACACAACTGACACACATAGGATACTTTTAATAATATATGTCATTACCATATTCATATTGATAAATTCTGTACATATAACTTGTAAGTAAAATTGATTGTGATTCCTGGTTCCCTTTGTATTTGTCTGTTGTTGTTATGACTTACACTTCATCATACACATACCCTAGACATACAACGTAGTCATCACACTATTCCAGAATAATTCTGACTGAGGTATACATATGTGGCAGCAAGCAAGGTTATATATAATACACTACTCTTATTAGATATATATACCTTCACAGCTGATCTCAGTCAGTACACTAAGTCCCCTATAAATATTTATAACATCTCACTTCACCACACACAGCCACATCAAATAATATAGTGACAGACAGTGATGAAGATAAATACATTATGAATATTACCACGTTTTTAACATTTTAATGAGCATGCATGTTGTCAGTTATGGACCGTATTAATATTTCTTTCTTTTTTTTTCTTGTGTCTGTGTTGTGTGTCTTTTGCATGCTGAAAACCTGCGTGTCTTGGCTATGTGTAGTGGGTAGATAGGGTTTAAAGTTATTTAAGGTCACGCCTGAATATAGTGGATGGTGATAATACGTGAGAAGTAAAAAATGTAAGAAATAGAGTTTTCACAAGTGAATAGATTAAGGAGAAGATCTGTCTCTGGACTGAATAGTGTCTCTAGTCCAGCCTATCTATACGACTATAATTTAGTATAAGACAATCTTTCACCTCCTTATATTGAGAAATATAAGTTACACTAAAACATTCACACACACAGCTATGTGACAACAAGACACACAAAAGTGAAAAACTATGGTACATTTGGGTATGGGTCTGACCAACACACACAAAGGTAGTTCTTTTGTTGTTTATTATCATTTAAACGTTACTGTCGTGAGAAATTCTAATCCACATATTTAAATTAAAAAGTAAATGTAAAGCCTAACGATGTATTTCAATAGAGGGAAAGAAGAATGGTTAAAGACCCGTGCTTTCCAATAGCGTACACCTACGTTGTAGAATGCCATAATGGCTGAACCAGAGAACCCCTTTTTCTGCTCCGTCTGCATAAAACTACACGCGTTTCTAAAAATGCAACTAGTACTGTGTTTCTTAGAAAACCTTGAGATACGCAAGCTGCTTAATGACCCAGATATAATACTAGCATTAATTAAATTATACACACTACGTTAACCGAAAAGGACAGACGGACTTAGGAGAGAGAGAGAGAGAGAGAGAGAGAGAGAGAGAGAGAGAGAGAGAGAAATGTACGGAGGAACGCATGCAATACTAACACGCTGTCTCGCGAGATAAAATTAATGCCAACCCCAAGCGAAAGGCAGGAAGGTTTGATTTTTTTTCAAATAAACAGTGACAAAAAACACTACCAATACAAGGTTAGGTTTTGAAAACATGTTTAATGCTTATTAGGAAACATGACATTCTACTGTTTTACGTCTAAAATCCTGACATTAGCCTGACAGTACAGAAGACACCCCATAGTATGGAAGTGAGGAGGTGGTAACAGCACGACTATCCTAGAAGAAAATACATATTTTGAACGCAGCCACTTAGCTCCCTTAAAACTGATATATTTGGGTGCCTGAGGACTTGCTGACAACGAATATGTTAGGTGTTAAGCAATTAGTCTAATAATTAACAAATTATAGCCATAATACTATAATGAGGTTGTCAGACAACACAGGATCATTTTTGCTCATAATGGCGTGTTTGGACACTGCTTAAAAAAAAAATGAGGCCACCACGTTAAATCCGATTTGATTGGCTAGAATAATATGTAAGGCTAAACATGATTAGTCGAGTGCAAATACTATTTTTGGTTGTTAATAGAAACGATAGAAAGGGTACATTTTTTTCAAATGCTTTTGTAAACATGGTCCGATTGGCTAGACCATTTGATATAGTCAATTAGGAGCGTCAGTTCAGTGCCACTTTTTGAAAATTCAATTTGTAAAAGCAAGTGCGTTGAGATCCAGCTCATATTTTTTCTAATAAAAGCCTGGGACAGAGGCAGATCGGAATTGTGCCATAATTCATCGCCAGTCAACGTATTTGTTTAATATTTCCATGAATTGTGGTAAGCTAGACATTTGATATCTTTTTGATGAAAATTGAATGTGAATTGATAATGTATGTCTGTATGTGTGTGGTTCAGTAATAAACAAAAGGCAAAACCTAGATATTGCTCCAACATGAACAAAACTTGTCGCAGAGGAGTGAAACTGCATGGGATTGCCAAATAGTACTATGACACCTATCTTATTGAATAGAAGGAAATAATGCTGGAATTGCAGAGGCGTTGTAACCATTAGGGAGAGGAATACTGGTGTAAATTGTTTCAGATGAAGCTAGCAGTTGGCCTACAGCGCTGAACTCTGTGTTTGTTATGTATTGTGTTTCAGTGTGGAAATAGATTATAAATTAGTTCTGAAGTAGGAGGTACGACCTTCTTGTTTCAGGGACCGTGGTACTAAACTATTAAAGCAGCACCTGGTCTGAGTTTTGCTGAATCCAAAGGCTGATAGCATACTCCTTGGTCAAGATAGCGACCAGTGTTGTTTCTCAATAATACGGTGAAGCAAGCGAGCAGAGGAGACTGTTTCCTGCCGCCCTCACAGAAGATAAGATTCGTTGGCCAGAGCAGCTCAATCTTATGTACCCCCCCACCCTCTAAAATTGACAGTATATTAAATAAAGAGGGACAATTAATTGTTTCAAATGACAGGAACTGTGAACTTTTCCAATACTATTTCCACCAGAAACAGACACTTGAAGTCGTGATGACAAACAACCACCTAGCTTGAAAAAGGAAGTATTACCTCATAGTACTACATCACAACTTACACACATATTGTAATAATAATAATATATATCAATACACAAATCCTATCTATAAATTTTGTACATACAACTTGTAATTACATTTGATTGTGATTCCTGGTTCACTTTGTAGTTGAATCAGGATATCTATTATTGAAAGAAATTAATACATATTTTAAAAGTTACACTTGACTTATTAAGATAGTCTTATAGGGTGTTCTATGTGTGTGAGTGTCACAGTGTTGTAAAGTATTGTGGATTAAATTAAATTGTTTATCTGTTTGTTGGTTGTTGTGAACATACACTTCATCACTTTCATAACCCTAGATATTCAACGTAGTCATCACAATATTCCAGAATAATTCTGACTGAGGTCTAAATGTGGTAGCAAGGTAAGGTCATCTGTAATACACCACACTTATTAGATACAGATACCTTCACAGCTGATCTCAGCCAGTACACTAAGTCCCCTATAAATATTTATAACATCCCACTTTACCACAGTTACAACATCGAATATCTAAAAGAAGATCAAATAAAATCAGAATTACATGCATAGAAAAATAGCAGAATACCTATGCCCTCCCCTCCTTGAGAAGATAAGAGAACCCAACAAGTTAATAACCCCAAAGGTGAAAGGTTAGCAGTAGGTTACAGTATAGACAGTAAAGAAAAAACACAGTTCCCACTAAACGTTATCCAATAAAATTAAACAATAGTCAAACAGAGTGCATGTGATACAATGTTTTCTGTACTAAAGAAAATATTTCACTCTCTCTCTGTCATACGTGGCCACACACTCTCGCTTCTTACCCTATTCTTGGTGGAACAATCCATTGGACGTAAAAATCCATGAATATTTATATAAGGTCCAGAGTAATTATCGTCCGAATTAGGCCCCAGTACCTCCTTTCAGTAATTAAATTGTATCAGGGGAACGCCTAATTTGGTGGTTGATTTTCCTGGATAAACCCTGTCACCTTGGATAGTTAATGCCGAGACTTTCTGAGATCTGGTGTTCACAGTCAACAGTAGGAAATCATCTGATTGCTAGAACTATTAATTATTGTTACTTGGTGATGATGGTAAATCCTATCGGCCGGCTCTGGTGAGTGCCGATTCTGAAATAGCGTAACTCTTCTGGATAAATATCCACTTGGAAACGACTATCAAATGTCGGGAGAATTGTTATATCTGTTACACCCCAGTGGGCTGATAAAGTGCAAATATATATATATATATATATATATATCTGAGTATTTTGTAAGTCCAGTTAAAATTTACTATTAAAATGTTCGTTAGTCTCTGTGGCCGTCCTGTTCACATCTGAACTGGGAGACGCGTAAGCCAACAGAAGACAACTTTAATCCAGTCAGTAAACATGGAGACAAGGCCCAAGATAAAGCCAAATATAAAAACCGCTGGTCGCCGTGATCAGGTCATGCCTAAAGGATATAGGAACATTATAAAAAAAATTACTGCTAATAATATCTACATATAAGCACACGTTGTCTCTAGCCTATTCCTATCTGGTCAGTTATCATTTAATTTATCCATACGCGCACTTTAACAAATATCGCCTGTCGCTAAGTAGCTATTAGAGGGTCGGCGTCGGTTTGTTTAGTCGCATGATATTTAAACACAGTCACTTACTAAATTACACCAAATGAAATAAACGTGAGTTCTATTCCGTCAATTATCCGTCGCCTAGTGTATTAATTAGTCAACTAAACCGTCTCTTTCTGTGTGATAGCGGGTGATTAAATTAACATTATGTGATAGGGTGGGCGAGATGATGATGATGCTGTTGTGATATGTGATCACTTTCTTGCACACTCGCAACCGACCCGATTCAACAGTAAAACTCTGATTCTAAGGCAGGGGCTGGATTTATTCATACAACCCTGTCCGCGACAACAAGCACATGAAGCAAATATTAAACAAATAAAACAAAGCAAACAAACACCCAGCCAGTGCTCGATTGCTAATCTGGAACGCAAACAAAGCACCGACTAGTTAAAATCATAATAGTTAAATACTGAGAAACGATACTCTCACCTGCCAAACAGTCCTTCCACTCCAGCTGACACACGCAACTATCACACACACACACACACACTCATGCATGTCGTCCAATGAGACTAGTATGGTGTTGTGCATGAGGCTGGCAATCTCACCATATAACACATATTGCTGCAGAAACCACTACTGCACGAGCATATGAATACTTTGTGAGGGCTTCGTGTGGATGCCAGCCACATTGGTGGCCCCATGCTCCATAAGGAGCGAAAAGAGAAATATATATATCTCCAAGTGAGCCCACGTGCTCTCACAAACCATTCTACACATAACAATAATGAAGTGCATAAACTAATATTAAACGATATGTACAACGAATACTCTCATTAATGAGCATAAACCACCACCTCGCAACTGATCCATCTCAATATTCGTCCCTGCACTCTGAAGCATGTCGTATATGCCGACTGATGAGATTGGGACCTCATCATATGAAACAAATCGTTACCGAAAAACCCCCGGAAATAACATAAAAATGCTTCTTGTGGGCTTGTGATGGACACCAGATGCATTGATGTTTCCATGCTCCGCAAGGAGCAAACAGAAACACCTCTGTCTCCAAGTGCCTTACGCACAGAGGAGTGGCATTGCGCTCACCAGAAATCTAAATGACTATTCTCACTTCACTCAAAGTAATCCACTACAGTTGCATTATGATCAATTATCGTGAAATACACTAAATTACCCTTACATCAAAGAATAAAATAAAATTACTCTTGACTTAACAAAACTAGAACTAAATACATCACCTAAAGGAAATTTAACACGAAAACTATCTCTTCCATTACTGAAGGAATTTACATTAACCAGCCTTCACCCACGTGTCAATTCACACAATATAAAATAGCGTAACATTACTAGGCCTATAACACGTGATAACTAAGCGTGTTATTGTTGACTCACAGGCGCCGCCTTTATACACATTGCATGATGCTTTTCATGAACACGTGGCTGCCATCTTGCCAACAGTAAATATTATCTAAATTTCAGTCCCTGATAACATCTCTGTCCAGTTCCATGTATGAAATAGTTTCCTACTATATTTGCCTTTCTTGCCCGGTCTAATGAATGAAATAAATGCTACTAAACTCTTACAGCCGCGATCTGGACTACACTAGTAAAATCTATCCACACATTATTTTCACTCATTTATCATTTCAGAACTAAACATAGTGTCGTAAAAGAAATCTCCTCGGAAAACACATCTATTTATCTATTTCATTAAACATTAGAACAGACACGCTGAATATAATTCTAAAGCTACAGGGGAAATAATGGTAATTTCACTAGGAAATAACCTAATCTGCTTTAAAATCAAACTCATGTGTTCAAGGCATCTACAGATCGACTCTGGTTTCTTCCTCTGGGTGTCTGACGAAGAAAGAGACTCCTGCTAGCCAGGCACTTCTTTATATAAGCCGCTAAGCCTAATCGCAACTTAGCGCGCGCGCGTAGTAATTGGGCCACGCAAATAACACGAGCGATGGATGCTCTAGAAAGAGCGAAAACACAAATATAACACACAGCTATTTCTAGGCTTTATTGTGGCCAAGTAATATATCTTCTTCTTGAAGATGTTGTGGTAAAAAGACAGTGAACCATGGAGACAATGGCGATGACAAGATGGCGCGGTTACAATTACAACTGAAACATCTGAAATAAAAATAGCTACGCGTTATTTAATTCACTAGTTCTAACACCTAGAAAATCGCAGTGAATTTTAGATGCTAAAACTTTTAACACTTTAATACGCTTAAGCACAAATTTATATATTACCAGAAATCCAGAAAGAAAACACCATGAATTATTAACACATTTATTCCCAATGGTTCTAGATAACGTGTTTAGACTCTCCGAAAAAATTCTGAGCGACTCCGATAACTGATTTGAGCAAAACGCAGTTTATATACGATCATGTTATTATAATCTCTAGAAGATGTAAATTTTCACACTCCGTTTCCCAGCAGAGAAATCTGAAACTACGTTTCCCAGATAAAAGGTTAACGGTCGCTTCTGTCGGCCGTTGCTGAGCGGCAACAGAAGCTTAACCCGTGTAGCGGGATTACTTCTGAGATTTTCCCTGTTTCTCGAGATCAAAGGGTTATCTTTTCCATGCATGTACGAACATCACAGGATTAGCTCCCCTTATAGAGAATCTTCAAATGCCGTTACTCTTCCACGTGTTTTTCCCACGTGCGATCTGCCAGTTATCGTAGTATTGACAGATCAGCTCGCGTGAGAAACTTACGTAAACGAACGTGGTTCGCCCCCTGCTATGAATGACAGGTTGCAAAAGTTTGTAAACAAGCTCGTTTGTTATAGTCAGTAAAAAGAGGCGTGGATTAAAAGGTGAGTCAGACAGGCAGAGAAATGCGTGACTTAGTTAGCGAATCTTAAAACTACGCCGAGGTCACGAAAGGCTGTAGGATACAGGAGGCTATATTTCCGTTATACGTCACACTATGGCCATCATTAGCTGCTGTATATGTTTACATATTGTTTATATACAGAATTTAACTGTAACTTCATCTGTGAGGATACAGAAATGCATTACCTGTTATAATTCTGATGATAGGGAATCCAACTTTTCTTGTTTTAAGGATACCTCCTGAACTACAGCGATATTGAGGAAGACCACGTATACCCATCAAAACAATGACGGGAGAAGAATTAATGTCATTATCCTAAACACTCACCATCTACAGCACATTTAGACGACTGAGAAGTGGGAGTAGGCAAAGAGAGCGTAATTAGACCAGTTGCTTAACAGCTATTTAATCACTGCAATTTGTGTGCGTGTGTGTAAACGGTTTTCTTTAAAACTTTTGCCTTGGATAGCCTGTTTCCAGAATATATACTTTAAATGTTTTTTTGGGTCCTTCCTCGCGTGAATGATCAGATGATTGTCCCCGTGTTTTGTTGATGGTCATGACAGAAGCTAAAGTCACAGGAAACTGACGACATCGCAAGATGACAGGAATTCTGGGTACGCTGGAACTTAAATTGATCGTGGAATTAAAACTCGTCCACATTAATTGCTGCCGATTCTGATTTGTTTTATTATTTTTTTTAAATTTAATCCTCTGTGTTTAGTTTTAACAGAATGTTGAAGTTAAAAAAAAAAAAATTTAGTGATTGGCTATTTTATTATTAAACGTCTCCGTCATTTCTTGACGGGTTACTTACAATTAGATCTGTGAAATCCCAATAAAATAGGCTCTATGTGGCATGATTACAAGGCGACTAACATGAGATTATGCTTAGGGTTGTCAGTCTCATCATGTAAAACAGATTGCCTCAGAAACCGCTGTTGTAACTGCAAATGACTGCTTGGTGCAAGCTTTCGCATGACGACCAGCAGTAGTGGTTGCTCCTTGCTTCATAAGGAGCCCAGGGAAAAATGGATGTGCATGGATTCTAATTGGTGCTCATGAAAACTTCAAGTCAAAGCACAGTACAGTGCGCGTGGTTTCCGTATTTTCCCCGAAATGTTGGTGCTATTGGTTGTTACGAGGTACCTTTCAGACAGACGTACCAAAAAAAAAAAAAAGTGAAGGTAGGCCCATAGCAGAAACTGCCGTATGCTTCGCTATACTAGGTCCACCATAGTGACTAGTTCCCTTCCTCTTTGATTCTGCCTTCCCCAACTGAAGAGAAGAGTCAGGTACCAATTTACAGCTGGGTAGACTGGAGCGTGACGCAACCAGCTTTCGAACCTGGAACCCGGTAACATCACCACAAAAGGCAAGCGCTCTAACCACCCCGCCAGTCGGACGCTGGACGTACCAAGCAAACTCTTAGTGAGACGATTCCTCTGGGTAACTGAGCTCCTGTCGTATAATTGTCATCTTTATCAGAGCTGCTGGGTGTTTCATTGTTTTAGCTGTTACACTTTATTAAGTTTTCTGTTTTGTGTTTTTCTTTAAGTCATGCGCAGTTTTCGTTTTCTGACGTCTGGTGGAAATAGAAGAAAACAAATAGAGGTCCTAGACAACTTTGGAATGAAAAGAGAATAAATAACGGAGATCAGAGTGACACAAAAGAACTTAAGATGATGGCACGTGACAGGAGGACTTGGCATGTGTTTGTTGAAGTCCTATGCTCCTTTGGGAGTGGTGGATTATGAATGAATGAAAGTTACACAGCTAAATTAATTTGGCCATGTAAGAAGGTTAACACCTTACTGAAGACCATAATAGTTGAAGGCAAACCTGCAAGAGAAAGACAGCGCTACAGGTAAGAAGATAACATCAAGAGATGGACAGGAACGAGTCTGTAAGAGTGCACCAGAAAGACAAGAGGCAGACGACGTAAGAGATCCATTGTAGCCAACCTCCGATGTGAAGACGGCACCTGATGATAATGAGTTTTCGTTGAGGATGGTTCATGATATTGTAACAAATGTCTCCTAACCTATTGTGTTATTTTTACAAGCATGTGTTAGAACAGTGACACGCCACACTGAAGATGGCTGGTGTGGCTGGAAGATTCAAAGACAATCAAAGATTTAGAGAGATTTAAATAAAAATTCATGTGCCAAAAATAAATATATAGGTTATTTTTGTATTCATGTTGTTACCTGTGGTATAATGTGGGAAATATATGTATAGAAACCCGTAGGATTTTCCAGAATGGGAGAAGATCGGATACCACGACAAGCATGGGAAACAAAGAGCCAAGGATCCAGACCCCGAGGACGACCCAGAGTCCGCTGGGAGGACAACATTAGACAATCTTTGAAGGATCGAGGACTAGAATGGAACCAGGCCAGGAGGAAGACAGCCGATAGGATAGTCTGGCGCTCTCTCTTCCAAACCTCTACACCTCATGGTAGAAGGGGAACGACTAAGTAAGTAGTAAGTAAGGATTTTCCAGATTTCATTCAATAATGCAGTTTATTTTATATCAAATAGATACAGTTCTCGACATATTGTTGTAAACAGAGATTTCCAACTCTGACAAGTATCAAAGACCAGACAAGAGAAAGGCTTCTTTGTGTTGATGAAGAGATGAGAGTTTGTTTGTCTCAAATAAGGCCTAATATAAATAAGACTACCCTACAAAGCAAGCTCACACCTCTCATTGAATGTGTATATTAGTGAATTAATTATGTTTTTATGTAGCTGTATTGTTTTATACTTTCTGGATGCTTCATGACCATTTTATAAATTCGTTATATTCAATGTTATGAATAAAACACTGCTAGGAGTTTTTTAACGGTATTTCTTATAGATAAAACATTCAGTGTGGCGCGAGCAAATTTTCATTCCGAAATTGTGGCCTAGATAAAAAAAAGTTTGAGAACCACTGTTCTAGGGGTTGAGAATCCACTGGGAGATCTGATAACATGGAAGGTGTAACTTAATATTTTGTGGTGCTCTTTGTGTTTTGCAGCTTTGCCTGGCGTACCTCTAATATAGAAACACAGGATATATACATATACTAACTCGAGTAAATATACCCGTCACAATAATGACGGGGAAAGAACTAAAGCAAACGTCTTAACCTTTCAGCGTCTGCGGCACATTTAGAAGACTGGAGAACTCATTTTGTTTATTCTGAATGAAGTTATTTAACCCATTTTTATAAAGTTTTGAAAATAAAATATTTATTGGTTTTTTTGTCAAGGGATGTAATTATACTCTTCCCTGTCGAAAGGGAATAAACAAATTGTTTGCTTTTTTTTCAAGGGATGTAATTTATCTTCTGTCAAAGGGAAACAATCAAACAGCACAACAACAACAAAATAATAACAGTAAAATATATATATATATTTTTTTTTGACGCTTAACTATATGTTTTCTATTTATTATTTAAAATATACTTGCAAATGTTATTGTAAAAAAGATGCGCGCAATATTAAGCGTCGTTGTTTGTTTATTGCCTGTCGAAGGGGAATAAACCAACGGGCTGATCACCCGTTTGCCAGTCACTTCGATTACGGAAACAACAGCAAATGGATTGATTTGCCGTTGCCCTAAAGACGCCAATAGGCGTGATGGGAAACAATGGCAAAGAAAACCTATCTGCTGTTGCCCTAAGACGCCACTAGGCGTAATGGCCACTGGCTGCTTTGACGGTCGGTGGCTAAGGACGGAAGAAGAAGAAGGGGAATAAACAAATTACTTTCTCTTTTTTTTAAGGGATGTAATTTATCCTTTTTCAAAGAGAAACAATCAAACAGCAAAAAAAAAAATAATAATAACAATAAAATATATTGTAATGTGTGTGTGTGTTTTTTTTTTTTTTTTTTTTTGACGCTTTACTATTTATTATATAAAATATACTTGCAAATTTGGTGCGAACAATATGCGCACTGTATTAAGCGTCGTGCCAGTTTAGTGCAAAGGCCAGAAGCGCTCGACTTTTATATAATTTTCAGACTGCAACAAAAGGTTTGTGTGGGACGGGACACTTGATAGAGAATTATAAAGTATAATAATAATGTACTTGAAATTCAAATAACATGCAGTTTCTGGTTATCTTATTAGATGTTTATTTAGGGTGTATCGTTTTAATTAAAGTAATTTAAAGAGCAGATTCACCACAAATATAGTCCACACGTGTGAATAATCAGTCTTAGCTTCTGTTACGGTCATCAGTATGTCAGTGCTAGCTCGCATTATGCTGGCAGTAACAGTAATACCCGTTACAGGTGCACACAGTATCACTGTCTTTTCTTGATTATAATCTTTTACCAGCGAATTTTAGCTTTCTTTGTACTGTACAGCTGAAACCGCATATATCTCTTCCCTTTTTTAGAAGTCTGCTGAAGAACAGATTATATTAACACCTGTTTTAAATGTATGTACAAAAATAGATTTGATATAGTTTATAGATATCTTGGTATGGACAGTTAATGAGAATAATGTAGATGTCTTGGTAGAAGCCAGAGTAGAAAGGGAGCTTATATTCATATTAGAAGGAAGGAACACACCTTCTTTTGGCAGGCTTTGAGAGGAATATATATATATATATATATATATATATATATATATTATATATATATATATAGATAGATGGAGATATATAGATATATATATATATATATATATATATACAGTACTTTGCAAAAAAAATGGCAGTCATATTTTCGCAACGCAGCACACTCATAGAAGCAAATAATAATAAAAACTGTATGTCCAGAGGAAGATTAGTATCTCCCCTATCTATTAACACTGGTTTCAGTACAGTATAATGTTGCCTTCTCCAGCAAGGCAAGCCTGGATGCGACGAGGCATACTTCCCACAAATGTTTGTAGGTAATTGTGAGTCAGACTGTCCCAGTATTTTTCAGCTACCTTCTTCAATTGTTCAACGTCTCTGAGTCCACTCTTTTTAAAATGATTCTTGAGTAGTGCCCAAACGTTTTCAATTGGGTTTAGATAGGGACTGTTGCTGGGCCACTTCAGCACTATCACATTCTTCTCTTGCAGCCATGCTTTGGTGGTATGAGCTGTATGATTTGGGTCATTGTCATGTTGAAATGTGCACCCATCGGGGTACATGACCTGCATAAATAGCAGAAGGTGTCCCTCTAGTATGTCGATGTTCCTTTCTTTCGTGAGAATTCCTGTGAAAACACAAAGTGGGGTGGCACCTCTTGCTGACACCCCTCCCCAAAGATGGAATTTCTAGGTATGTTTCGGTCGCTGGTACACAGGCGTTACAGAGCCTTTCGTCCAAATATTTATTTGAGCAGGATAAGACCAAACAGAACATTCATCTGAAAAAAATCACATTGTCCCATGACAAATTTTGGTGTTCGTGGCACCAGTTCAAGCGCATCTGTTTGTGAGTCTCTGTGAGCAATGGTGACGAAATTACCCGCTTTTTTGTGTAATTCATCCTGTGTAGCTCCCGGTTTACAGTAGCATTAGATACCTCTGGGCTTCCCAACTCGATCATGCGCTGCCGTATGTTTTCTACACTCTTCATTGACCCAGCCCGAACGATTTGGGCGAGACGCCGATGGTCCTTTGTGTCCAAAATTCTTGGCCTCCCACTACCTTCTTTTCGCTCGATTCCATTACCTGCTTTTAATTTACTCACAACTCTGTAGACAGTAAGCTCAGGAATGTTCAAGGTTTTAGAAATGTTAGAACATGTTTGATTTCCTTCATTCCAAAGCTGTGAAATTAACATACACTTTGACTTTGTATCCATTTTCTGCCACTAGCATTAGAAATTATCGTCTGCTCTATTATCAAGGGACGTTACTCTACGCTAATTTTTTTTTAACTTTTGGTAGTGTTTGCTCACTTCAGTGGAGTGCAAATTTGGGGCAGAACATGCATATTTAAATAGATTTCAGCTTATTTAGCTGAGCAATATGACTGCCATTTTTTTTGCAAAGTACTGTATATATATATATATTGTGACAGCTAGAAATATTGAATGAAAAAGAGGTGGCGTGACAAGAGAGAAGACACTAGATAATTTGACAGCACTGCGTGAAAAGAAGTTAACAAAGAATTAATCAACAGTACTGGAGATGTGATCACCTAATCCACCAGGGATGGTACTTGAACTTAACAACTTGGCATACTAGAACAAGACTTTCTGCCTACCAAAACGCTATAGGGTATTGAAAAATTCTAATGTTTTTTAACGTGGGATAATGTCTTCTCTGGTTTCGTTTTTCTATACTCAAATTCATTGACCAGTATCAACAAAATACGTCGGGGAAACTGGCAGTTTGATGGTTTCATGATTATGATTGGTTTTGATGGTGTGTATAAGCCTGTATTGTGGGCGGGAGGTTGGGGTGAATGTGACCATCAAAGCTTTCTTTGGTAGCTGATTGTGAGGATTATTCCAGTAGCTACTGACGAATCCTTAGCGATTGCTGTTGTACTCTCATAAACAGTCGCTCAACTCACTAATCCGCTCATCGCGCGGACGGACAACTAACGCAGCATTAGAACTGCTATGGGTCGGATATTAAGGGTAAAATAAATATAGAAGCATGATTAGGGATGGGGGAGAGGTATTTCTTGACAGAAGTGTCTGCCATATATTATTCTCGTCTTCTGCTCCTTGGACCAGCGTTGTGGGGCCATTGTTACATTGATGGGCCCTTCTTGATATTTGAGGAAAATACCACACTTTCAGTTAATGTTAATATTTGTTGGGAGGATACTGCACTTTTCAATGGTTATTTTTTTTTTAGAAGTGAGGGGGGAAAATGCGACGCTTTCAGCGGCTGTTGATAGCTGAATAAAATACCCATCTTTCATATATTGCTCATTTTTAATGAAAATGTGACACGTTATCAGTTTATAGTATATAGTTAACAGAAAATACCTCACTTTCAGAGGTGGGGTCCTCTTCTTGCTGGTCTTGAAACGAGTCAAATGTTTTTTTGTTGCTTGCGTTTTTTGCATTTTAAATGAAGAGAGGCAGCAGTAGAAAGGATGTCGTGTGCAACATTTCTTTAATTAGTTTCTGCCTGCCTCTTACTCTGGAAACAGACTTTCTTTCACAGAGTCTGCTTGTTACCTTGTTATCTTTACTGTCTGCTTGTTATCTTTACTATCTGCTTGTTATCTTTACTGTCTGCTTGTTACCTTTACTATCTGCTTGTTATCTTTACTATCTGCTTGTTATCTTTACTATCTGCTTGTTATCTTTACTGTCTGCTTGTTATCTTTACTGTCTGCCTGTTATCTTTACTGTCTGCTTGTTATCTTTACTGTCTGCTTGTTATCTTTACTGTCTGCTTGTTATCTTTACAATCTGCTTGTTATCTTTACTGTCTGCTTGTTATCTTTACTGTCTGCTTGTTATCTTTACAGTCTGCTTGTTATTTTTACAGTCTGCTTGTTATCTTTACTGTCTGCTTGTTATCTTTACTGTCTGCTTGTTATCTTTACTGTCTGCTTGTTATCTTTACTGTCTGCTTGTTATCTTTACTGTCTGCTTGTTATCTTTACTGTCTGCTTGTTATCTTTACTGTCTGCTTGTTATCTTTACAGTCTGCTTGTTATTTTTACAGTCTGCTTGTTATCTTTACTGTCTGCTTTACTTGCTACCATCATTACTGTCTTTCGTTTCTCAATTAGTCACCTCTTCGGGGAACTGTGTTAGTTATTTTGTAACAATTAGCTGATAACCGTGCACGTTATTGATGTTTAATACAAATATTGTAGAGGACGCGTGAATTACAGTGTTGTGGTTTTGTTGATACTTCTGCAAACATAAGAAACATAATACAATCAAGATATTTACCACTTTAGTCCAAAGTAAAAGATAATATGTGAGGCGATCAGGGCAGTGTCCTTGCTTAACAAAAAAAATCCTGACAAATTATTTTTTTTTTTGGTTTGAAGTTCCTCATTTTTGTATTGATTTTTGGGGACAGTAAAGAGGAAGGAAGAATATGAGTGGTCCTTAAGAAAGATCATGTCCTCCAGAGCTTGTGGAGCGTTTAAACATATCCATGTACACTCACTCTGTAAGAAGCAAATGCGTCCTGCTCCAAACATTTCCCTCGTGTTCGCCCGGACGCTAAATGTCCGGCTACTAATGGAGCCTCGTCCACATTAATTACCGCACTTTGTCATCTTGTTGGGCTACCTTTTCACCCCTCGCTTCAAGCAATTTCCACCACTGGCCTTTCCGTGTTTGCGTGATTGTGGTCCTCTAATTGCCCTAATGAAAAGCCTTATTTGCAGGGAAAGAGATTTGGAATCCTTGATGTTCGGTGAGAAGGGGAGAGATTGGGTTAGAGAGAGAGAAAGGGAGAGAAGGAGATAAAGAGACCGAGGCCTCCTCTCGTAGCCGCAGGTCAATAAATTGCTCAAAGTTGAAATTTAGATTAAGATCCTGTCCGGCATGTCAGATACAGGCTACAAAAGCAGGAATGACCGAAAATGAATTGTGTTTTGTTTCTTGGTAATGCTTGTTTTTAGTATACACGTTGAGGTCTGCAATAACGGAACATGAGGAAAATAGATGAAATAACAGTTGTTTTTTTGTTTTGTTTTTTTTAAATAATATCTGTTTGAAAATTGTGGACAAATTTAACTCCGGAAATTTCTTTATCCTTCTTGACGCAAAACTAAGAACAAACACTTCAAATTTTTCTTCTCCTCCCACACCACCACCACCAAAGCACACACACATACGCCGTCGTGCGGTTAGCCAAGTTTGTCATCTTAACAAAATTAATTGAATTCGGCCAGAAGGGGGAAAAATAATCAAAGAGCATAATTCTAAGCGTCGCACCGTGACATCTTCCCGGAATACCGGCTCATCCAGTCTAGAAACTTTATATTTATCATCATCATTTTTCGTTGCGCTCCTAACAGATCATGTAGCCTACTCTGTAGCTGGTCCCCTTACAGAAAGCCTGCACCAAACATTGACACACTCGTGGGTCGATGGGTCTCTGTGATAGTTTGTTTTACATTATGAGGTTGCCAGTTCCCATGGACAGCCTTCTTTCTTTGCCTCTTCAGAGACCCCCGGGACCGACAGAATGTTCCAACTTTATAATTTGCTACCAAGACGTGAATATATTATAAGGATGTTTCTTCAGTTATCTTCTTATCGTTTTCTGCATTAAATGTCGTCGTCTTTGTCATTTCCATGTGCATTGTCAGATCAACTTGCCGTGAAGGGTCATTTTAATGGTATTTTATTAGTACTACATTTACAGTTGAAATGTCGCGACGCACCAAGATGGAACCTTTTGTTGAGTGTTCTTTGTTCGCTTTTTTCTTCCTTTGTATTGTTGTCTGTCTGTCCTAATGTTGTGAGAGTGAAAGGATTGGGTTGTTTGCCTTATTAGTTACACTATCGCAGTATTTATCTCTCTTAAGGTGTTTGCTTCTTTACTCAGATAATGCTTTCATCCGTTATTTGTCTCTGTCTGTGATACTCTGATCTTTTATCTGCAGTAGTTTTCTTTATTTTGATTTCATAACATCTGATACGTGAAATCGAAAAATAATCTATATATTTAATATTCTCAGATTCTCAAGTCAACTCTAACTATGTTTGAAAAAGCAGTACAGCTTGGCACACTTTCTGAAGACCTTTATGTGCATCTGGTAAGTTTCTTAGTTTTCATCAGCATGAGGAAGATAAACATGGTTGTAAGAAATAATATGTGAACATTATGTGTTCAACAAACTCTACAGGAATGTAGAGTGTTTGTTTTTAATGTCCTGAAAGCTCAGTACAACTTAAAAAAAAACATCTTGAAGAAAGTGTTTTGACTGGAACCGTTTTGCTTATCTCAGATTCAGTTGCTGACAGACCTGGGAATGGCAGAAGACGTAGAGAAAGTAGCAGCCTGGGGCACAGACAAACACCCCAACTCGTCCAGACTGTGGCTGGCTAGGCTACGGGCGACAGCTGAGTCGATGGGAGGAGACCCAAGTGGAGACAGCTTGGAGACGATGCTGAAGACTGCTCTCAGAAAGATTCCAGCAGAGGTAAGTCACACATTCATTAAATAATGGTTAGAGCTGGTCACCTCCATACACACTTCTGTAATTCGGAGAGAAACAGAACAGTATGTCATTTCCTCAATAGGACAAGAACTGTTGTAAAATTTGTATACCGTCCATTGAACACGCAGATAATTAATGTACAAGCCATTTAACACGTCGATAACTCGTGTACTGATCCTTGCCCTCTGGAAAAAGACTCAGCAAATACAAACTTGTATACAACGAAGAGTCTCATTGCAGGTTTAAAGAGTCCTATGGACGAATGCAGATAGTCTGATATCGATGCATTTGTGTACTTTTCCCAAGGATTCTTCAACGCATTGTCATAAGCGGCATGCGTCATCGGTAGCTCAGCGCGCTTGCTGTATACATTGTCGCACCTGCGATGTAGAACTGTGCTCTTACAGCTCTATTTGCCGTTGTCTGTCCAGAGTGGCGAAAGTTCGAAACTTGTCACCTTGATAAGATAGAACCGAAGCAACGCTGAACATGCTGTCATAGCTGACATTGCCTTGTATAATCTTACTGATGCCCATGTCGAGATGACGACCTTGCTTGTAGCTTGTTCGTCAGCATGGTAGCAGGTTTTAATGTGGAATGTAAGCTGCCTGGCCAGAAAGACAAGTCGTAGGTAGTTTGTTAATACTTTCGGTGTAGTTTTTCTTTCTTTTTGTCTTCTTCGTTTCGGATATTTACGTGTTTGGGCGTGTGCGTTTGTCCGGTTTGTGTCTTCGTTTTTAACTGTCTCATCTTGCTTTGTTCTTCCTGATGTTCATGTGAACTGCGCTGTCTGTTTCTCTTCCTATTCAAATCACTATCTCAGTCTACTCCACACACAACTCTTCTTAACTTATATATAACACATAGACCCCCTCATTCCTTCACCTGCCATTTACATACTTACACCTCATACCCCTCACTCACCTCTCACTTATTAAACTAAATAAGTAAAGATCCTTCAGAAACAGCGTTTCAACCATCTGATCATAGAAGGTAAGATAATAATAAAAAATGAGGCATGGTGAAAACAAAAGATCAGCGCAGTGACTTACCAGCCAGTTCCATTTCTGAGTCACCACACATTGTCTCTGGAGGCAAAGCGACAGCTTATAAGTAAATTAGTCATATCTAATATTAGCTATCATTGTCAGACATGATCATCATATAAAGCAGTGGTTCTCAGCATTTTTTAGCTCATGGCCCCCTTCTGGGCCTTATTTACCTCTGTGACACCCCCCCCCCCCCCTCCCTCATAGTCGCTGTTAGCTGGAAAAAAGGTACTTGACCAGAAATAGAACATTTACTGTGGCCCCAGAAGAAATACCCTATGGCCCCAGGGGGAGGGGGGAGGGGCATATGACCCACGTTGAGAACTACTGATAAAGAGTACATTAGAGGAAAGTCACAATCTGTGAGTTGAGGTACTAAAGAATGATGCAGTTGTCACCATAAGGAGAAAAGAAAATCAGTGAAATTATGTGACAATAATTACGTGTGTATCACCTGCATAGAGTGACAGAAAATAAAAAAGATTTGTACAGCTCGTCAGTTTCTTAAACAACAGATTTTTCATCAGGCCAAGAGGACACACGAGATTAATGTGGGTAGACAAAAAAAATCGGTAGAACCATGGTTTAACGGGTGCCAAAAAAATCGGTAGAAGCATGGTTTAACGGGTGCCAAAAAAATCGGTAGAAGCATGGTTTAACGGGTGCCAGAACAGCAAAACTCACACTTGAATGGCAACTGTTTCTCTTCTGAATTAATTAATTGCACACCTCAGCACTCACACTCACTCCATCCCATTAAAAGCACTCATTCGAGATATTGGAACCATTTAATAATTAGATAGTTTGAACGTTGTTTTACGTCGTCATAATGTGTGTCTGCGTGAGTGATTTTTTTTCTTCTTTCGTTGGGTGTGGTAGGCGGGAGGTTCAGGTCAGCAACATTAGATTCTAACGTGATTACTTCAGGTACTTGACGAGACTTAAAGTCTTTGATCGTAAGAGAAACCAGCATGCCACATCAGTGGTTGATCTTCTTATTGACATGTTTTATATGGCTGCTAGCATGCACATCATCAGCAGTTTCGCTATAAGCTGTCTCATATTGATTACTTCCATGTGTGCTGTAATAAAGTTCTGTTCATTTTTTTCGTTTCTGAATAAAACTTTGGCGTCCTACGTGGAGACATACAAATGTGATCATTTTTTTTTTATATCAGATGACGGACAATGTGCCATACGTGTAATTTTGTCTTTCGTTGACACACTTATCATTTGTCTTTCCTTTGTATTGTATCATACCTTTTTCTGCTGCAGTAATTATTTGTATTATCGTTTTCTTTACTGATTAATACATTGACGCTTGCAGTTAGCATCTGCTGATAGTTTAGTTCCCAAGTAAAACAGAATCATTGATACACCACCAGTCTTTCTAAACCCACGCAAATAAGGTCGAATGTCTGGTTCTGCTGTAAAATGTATTTGCTTGCACTGTGTGACGTATAATGGAAAGATAGCCTACAGTGTCTGACAGTCTTTCGTGATCCCGTTAGGTCTACGATTCGCTAGCACAGCCAAGCATTTGACAGCCTGCATTACTCACCTTTAATCCACGCCTCTTTTCCTTGAGACGTAAACAAACGGAAAGTTACCAACTTCCGCGACCTGCCAATAACGGGGAGCGAAATATGGTTTGTCTACCTGAGTTTCTCACGCGAGCTGATCTGTAAATCATCAGATATTAGACAGATGCACGTGGATAAACACCGGACCTCTTTGAAGTGAGACGAGTGGGCAAAATATTTTCCCGTGTACTCTCTGATGTTCGTACATACAGGGGGAGATAAACTCTTTGATCTCCAGAAGCGGGCTAAAATCTCGGAAGAAACCCGTTACGCGGTTTAAGTCTCTGTTGTCGGTCAGCAACGCCGAACAGAGCGACCGTGGAAAGCTTTTATCTGGGGGAAACGTAGTTCCCTGATTTCTGCTATGCAAAAGAGTGTGAAAATTAACATCCTCTAGATATCATAATAACATAATGTATATAAACTGCGTCTTCTCAAATCGGTTATCAGTTGTCGCTCAGAATTTTTTCGGAGTATAAACACGTAGTCTAGAACCATTGTGAATAGATGTGTTAATAGTTTCGTTGGCATTTCATTCTGATTTGTGGTAATATAAATTTTTGCTTAAGCGTGATTAAATGTGTTAAGTTTTACCATTATAATTCATGGTGATTTCCTAGTGTTAAAACTAGGAATATAAATAACGCGTAGCTATTTCTTGCCAGTTGTTCAGTTTAATATAAATTTTATCACCCACTTTATCACATAAGAAGATACGTTTTAGCTGACTAATTAATACACTAGGCGTGGCTGATAAGTGACAGAAAATATTTCGCGTTTATTTCATTTGTGTAATTATATAAGTGACTGTTATTTAAATATCATGCGACTGAACAAACGGACGCCGACATCTAATAGCTATTAATGACAGGCGACACTTGTTAAGTGCGCGTAGGGATAATCAAATCATAATTGACATTAAGCGTTGACCGGAGCAGGAGGGGGGAAAGGCTGCATACCTCAACCAAACGTGCACCCGCTAAGCGACGCGCGATAGGATAGGCTAGAGACACCGTGTGCCTTTTTAACTTTAATCAGGACTGACGGAGAGGATGAGAGATCGCCTCGCCCCCTTCCGTGTATATATATATATATATATATATATATATATATATATATATATATATATATATATATATATATATATATATATATATATATATATATATATATATATATATATATATATATATATATATATATATATATATATATATATATATATATTGTCGTGGTTGAGTTTGAGTGTAGAGTATTTGTCGAGTTGGACAACAGTAGTGAAATCGACAAGGGATAGTGGACTGACAGAGTTATAGATTACACTTTAGTTAGTTGCTTATCCTTTACAGGACGTGGCAATCAACCCCAGCTTTTATTGGCTGTTTTGTGATTTTTCTAGGCAATTTTTTTCATTCAATAGTTTGCCATTGCTTTCTGAACGGTACGGCGCTTATACCATTGTTAAAAATCCACACAAAGCGATCTGCTACCAAACCGCCTGCAGCAGGTTTCGAACCTGGTATATCTGGATTATGAAACTGCGTTCATATTACTTTAGATAAGGTGTAAATAGGAGATGGACTTGAGACAACCTGGAAGAAGATTTATTCAAATGATCTCTCTCTCCAAGCCTCAACTCACTTATGTCTGTCTAAGCACCTCCTGCTCTCTCTTTTCTCTTATCATACATAGAGATTATAGTAAAGAGCTAAACAAGTTAATTATGGATGAAAAGGGTCGGGAACCGCGCATTAATAAATGTGTAAACTTTATTAAAGAAGAAAAGCATGGAATTAATGCATATCATCATACACAGCATAAATTACATCAATAATCAAATATTCATCAATAGTCATCAATAATAATATTAAAGAAGAAAAGCATGGAATTAATGCATATCATCATACACAGCATAAATTACATCAATAATCAAATATTCATCAATAGTCATCAATAATCATATACACCAACAATAATGCAAATACACACCCACAAACACACACACCACCAACACTCATCAAACCTGTAGAACACGGAGAAAATAACTAAGCTGTCCGACAGAGGGTCCGCTTTCGGGGACCAAAGGCGCTAGCTCCAGGAAGTGTCTTACCGATAAATATCCTTCAAGATGACTGAAGTGAAATACCGAACTTTCCTTGTCGGGCTAAACGTTGGTGACCCCTAATTGCGCGAGGGAACACTGGAAGACGTTGTTTATCTCCTGCTGACCAAATAAACGAACTGAGCGACAGCCTGTCCGCTTTTTTCGTGGGACCAAAGGTGCTAAACGTTGGTGACCGCTACTCGCGAGAGGGGGGCTGGAACTCTGTCCATAGATGGCTGCTCATACGTGCGAGGTTTTAAGTATCCAGAAAATACACCAGAAGAAGTCACTTGAGGACAAAGAGTCCCAGGCGCGCTTATCGGGCGCTAGGCTCTGCTTGGCTGTAAATCCTGTTTAAACTGGTTTGGCTGTGGTTTGCTGAGTGCCCCGTTTAGGCACAAAAAGGCGGGTGATATGGAATTCTGCTATCGGCATGCTGGGCGGTTTTGATATTCTGGAAGCCGCAATGCTCTGGCTGGTAATCCAATAGGCGAGTAGATAACTACTACTACATTTGATGATTCCAGATTTAGCGTTGGCTCCGTTGCACTGCGTGAGCTTAACTTGGCGTTGACAAAAAGGGGTTTTGATTCAGGAACGGGGTTGACGATTTGTGACGCTAGCGGTATTCAGAGACCCTCTGGATCGAAGAGAATATTTCGTTCTTCGCCTGACTGGAATCTGCTCTAGCGATTCGGTCTCCCTGAAACTGAGACCCAAAAAGAGACACCCTTTTACTTCAAGCAAATAATAAATCACACTAACTTTATACAGAAAGTTTCGCTCCACTATGGGATTAAATTTATTGTAGTTATTGCTATGATAGTTTAGGGCTGTCTTTAACCATGTCTCCTGTTCCTTAAAAATATCAATTATCAACACGCGCCCGCATAGGCTTAATATCTTTTGTACACCCACGTAACTGTCATTAAATGTTCTGACAGCAAAATCTCCTCCTCTTCTCCCAATCTCAACATACAGGAAACCTAACCTGTAGTTACAGTTAAAAGAATATGCTTATTCATCTTACAACATTAAATGAATTTACATAAACAGATTACAGCATTTGACATTACACAAATAAATCGTATGTCCCCTTTGGAAAATATATTAGCATTCCACAAAATGAGTACAAAGAAAATGCAATGTTCTTGCTATAATAATACAGTTGTGGCTAAATCATAAGATATAATTATATCTATGCCTGGTGACTGCTTTCCGTGAAAGTTATAGACTAGTGCCTAGCCACACAAGTAAGCATAAAATGATCCTCCCTTGCCACTAGAAATATCTATCAAAAAGGAATAAGTGACTATCTCCTATAATCCAGAGTTATTACCTGCATCTCACTATTCAGTTTTAAAGTGAACAATCCACACCTGACATTATCTTACAGAAATGACAGTTAATTTTTGCTGACTCTTAACCCAATGGTAAGCATTCGTGGACTGATTCTACGCCTAATATCTGTTATTGTAAGTTTAACATTTAACCCATGATAAACCGTAACAGTTTAAGCACCACTTAATAGGCCGTAGACAGCGCTACCTTATCACTGAATAAATTACTAGGAGAAGTCCTCAGAAATAAATTCACTTCCCTAACAGATATATATAACCAACTTGGGCTTTCAGCCCTTATGACATGTCAATCTGAACTTTCCTTCCAACTCGGTCAGGAGCTTCGCTCCTTCCCATCCACACGGGATTTATGTGCAGGAGCCGTTCAGGTTATTCAGTCAAATTTCCGGCCGTAAACATTTCTTCAAACGCCGACGCCCGGGTTTGAACCATGAACACCTGGTCGCCAGTACAACGCCGAAGCCATTACACCAGCGCGGCTCCCAACAGATATATATAAAAGCTAACAAGAATCTAATATATTATAATTATAAGATATGTCAACTCACCCCGAAAATGACTAGAACATAGGCAAACACATTCTAGTACTGTGTTAAAGTTTGCCTTATCTCATGATGGTCATCTACGGGCCAGGAAAATTTACGAATGTCTTTGTCTATTAAAACCAGTCTACTCTTATAGATCACAAGGGACGCTCCCCCCGGACACCTGGCCTGCATATTTCTACAGAAGTTCGGCGAAAGACGTAATCTAGAGTAAGACAAAAGAAATCGTGCGAAAGTTCCCCAGGTAGAGAAATGCATAACATTATGCTCTATCTTGTCTAAGGGGCGAAAACCCAAAGACTGACCGCGGGTTTGTCTCCCCCTGTTTCCAGGATGCATAATATTATGATCCAAAGCAGCGTTCTGGAAGCCAAACACAGGGACCCTTTCGCTCGTGATCAAAGGCTTTAAACGTAAGAGATATTCCCCTGGTCAGACCAGGTGCGGCTTAGATAATATTATCGTTCGCTGACCGCTACAGGCCGGAACGTAACCAAACCTCGGGTGGGGTTTGAGAAGGTGAAAAAGTTTGGCCACGAAGGTAGAAAATGAAAGAAAAAGAAAATACAAAATGACGAGGAAAACCAGGACATTTAAAAAGTAATCAAATTATGGACAAGATGGTAAAATAGATTATCGGTCACGTGACAAGTCGCACCCCCCCCCCCCCCCCCCCGCCCCCCCCCCCCCCCCCCCCCCCCCCCCCGCCCCCTTTTAAAGTTCGAGGAATACGGACAAAAATGACAGTAATTTATCTTTTCCATCGATGTCCGTTACATGTCGTAAGAACCTTCTATAATCATAACCAAAATCGTATCCAATTTCTGTCAGTACTGTATGACTAGCTCCGAGTTCATTTCTTTTCTTCCCTCTGTCTAATAGACGTTCAGCGAATGGGATTTTGCGAGGCCAGTCGGCGCTGACGCCCTTCGTTTCCGTGTGAACCTGATCTTGGTTACACCATTCGCTGTGCCTGTTTATGGTCCGGAAAATTATCCGCACCTGTTGTGGTTTTCGGCCCTGCCTGAACTCACTGGCCACTGTGTAGATAATCCGCCTGTTATGTGCAGTGTAATCATTGATGGGCTCAGGCTGCTTATGTATATATTTACCTGTCACGGGCGTGGCCTTGAATAACCCTCTATAGCTGCAGTCTATAGGGATTTTTCGCGCGCGTGTAACCCTAGTTGGTAAATAAAGCCGTTCGTTGGCCGAAGAAATGCTAGCATTTTTCTTCTGCCTCTCCACACCTACTCCCCTGTTTCGGTGGGAGCATTGATCAATCTTCAGACCTGTGCCGTCTAAAGGTGGGTCTGGAGCTTTCCTTGCCTTGTCAGTCACAACTCTGGCTTGGTCAACGGAAATGATCAAGTTGCTCGGTAATGGCCTGGCGGAGGCGACTACTTTGCTGTCCATCAGTGGGGTTGCGACCACTGGAATAATGCGATTTGAATGAGAGAACTCAGCTGCCTGAAGCAGAGAGTAATCGATCGCATTCTGGGGTTCTACTAAATCATAACAGATCTCCGTAGCTTCTATCCGTGTAGAAAGATAGGCAATATCTGCGAGTTGCAGAGCTTGTTGAGTCGCTTTACCGGTACTAGCATGACGTGAGCCAAGGCTCTCAACAATGGCTCCTTGTACAGTAGTAAGGCAGCTTTTCTCACTGTCTTCTGCCCTGAGAAGTGTGAGAGACTCAAATGGAATACCAGGGATCCCTTCGCCTGGAACCCTGTGTCCACTATAAACGTCAACTTCTCCCTCCCCTGAGGAAGTTACTGGCGTCAGTTGAACTTTGTCCTGCAATGCGAGATCCACTTCCTGGTTGACAGGCCCCGCAGACTGCATGCAAAAGACTGGACGGTTTGAGATCCCGTTAGATCGCGAAGTGCCCGAGAAAAAACTCTCGGTGTGTTTTTCCAACGTTCCTTGGAACGGTTTGGAAAGTTTACCCCTTTTAGCAGGCGACTTATTCTTGCACCTTTTAAGCTCAGGGTGATAAGAGGAGCGGCACCTCCTTTCTACGATCGTTGAGTTGGAGGGATGCGCCTCTGCATATGGTTTTTCGCTGTCCGGCCGGGAATCTTGCGAAATATAACGTGATAGGGTGTGGCTCCCTTTTCTCGACGTCACGTGTCGGTTAGGTGCTGCTCGGTCTGGAGCGTGAGAGGCTCGGGGTTCGCCGCTTGCCAGACGGGAACAATCCGTATTACAATGCTTGTTAGCACCTCTCTCACCTTTGTGCAGTTTCCATGCCTGGGAACGTTGCGTAATTTTCCCCGTGGCCTTAAGTCTGCTATCCCGACGTAAATTCTTTCCTTGTTCGGGCTTCGGATCCAAGTCCAAAGGAAAGTCAATTTTCTGGAGTTGGGGTTCGGTTTTAGCAGGCAAGTTTTCTTTCATGGGCGCAAGGTTTGCAGGGGCGTTGACCGTTAAGGGCACAGTAGAAGGGGAAGTAGAGTGACTACATTTAGTATCTGTTTCCACCCTCCGAATTTGGCTATCCAGTTCATTCATTCTGATTTGGTGTAGCCTGTCCCTTTCTTGTCGCTCTATTTCCAATTGCTTATCCCGTTCTTGTTGCTCCATTTCCAATTGCTTGTCCCGTTCTTGTCTTTGCTTTTCCCTTTGCTTCTCATCTTCTATCACTTCTTCTACATACTGTCGGGTGAATGCTTCACTCTCCCCAGTTTGTTTACAGGACCATGCTAAGATTAAACGGCTGTCAAACCAATTGTCTACCTCGTATTGATCCTGCAGGCTTACTGCAAATTCTAGAAAGGGCTGGATTTCGCTATCCTTGTACTCCATGTACTTAGCTACCTCGAGGGCAATCCTATGCACTTTATCTAGATCGGCCATTATATCAGGGTGAGCAAACACTATAGAAGAATAGAACCTAGAGATCTTAGTTACCTAGTCCACTAGGTGCTGATTAACTTAATAATCAATAAAATCTAGGCTAGCCTGGGAACTTTAAAAACAAGAAAGTTTGTAGCTACTCTGATCGACAAGCACAGACCCCAAAAAACTCCAAAAAATGTAAGTGATGTAAAACTTATTATTATCACTTCACCCCAGTTCTGTCAGTACTAAGCTATTGAGAGGATTGGTTACTATCATCCGAATGAACACCCTCCCTTGGTACAGATGCAAGCTAGTAACTGACTATCTGTAGCTTCTTATCTCAGATTAAAGAGCTACTCCTGAAAAAATATTAACCCTTAAAAAAAAAAAAATTTCTGACTTTTACAACAATAGTCGTCAGATTTGTCAACCAAAAACTCAGCAGTGATACCATCAACCTTTACCAGCTGTCTCATGTGTAGCATGAACAATAAATGTAACTTAATATTTATGATTGCTGTGGAGAAAAACGCTGTTCCGACTTCCTCCAAAAGAAATAGTTCGATATGTCTAGGGGAAAGAAATTCCTATAATCTGCCGAACACTAAACTCTAAGAATCAAGATAGAATCTTGTGAGAGATTCCTACCAGACTGCAACCTCATCTGTTGCGATTGCTGCAGATGTAGTTCAAATTCCGCGGCGAGACCCCATTTGTCGTGGTTGAGTTTGAGTGTAGAGTATTTGTCGAGTTGGACAACAGTAGTGAAATCGACAAGGGATAGTGGACTGACAGAGTTATAGATTACACTTTAGATAAGGTGTAAATAGGAGATGGACTTGAGACAACCTGGAAGAAGATTTATTCAAATGATCTCTCTCTCCAGCCTCAACTCACTTATGTCTGTCTAAGCACCTCCTGCTCTATCTCTTTTCTCTTATCATACATAGAGATTATAGTAAAGAGCTAAACAAGTTAATTATGGATGAAAAGGGTCGGGAACAGCGCATTAATAAATGTGTAAACTTTATTAAAGAAGAAAAGCATGGAATTAATGCATATCATCATACACAGCATAAATTACATCAATAATCAAATATTCATCAATAGTCATCAATAATCATATACACCAACAATAATGCAAATACACACCCACAAACACACACACACCACCAACACTCATAAAACCTGTAGAACACGGAGAAAATAACTAAGCTGTCCGACAGAGGGTCCGCTTTCGGGGACCAAAGGCGCTAGCTCCAGGAAGTGTCTTACCGATAAATATCCTTCAAGATGACTGAAGTGAAATACCGAACTTTCCTTGTCGGGCTAAACGTTGGTGACCCCTAATTGCGCGAGGGAACACTGGAAGACGTTGTTTATCTCCTGCTGACCAAATAAACGAACTGAGCGACAGCCTGTCCGCTTTTTTCGTGGGACCAAAGGTGCTAAACGTTGGTGACCGCTACTCGCGAGAGGGGGGCTGGAACTCTGTCCATAGATGGCTGCTCATACGTGCGAGGTTTTAAGTATCCAGAAAATACACCAGAAGAAGTCACTTGAGGACAAAGAGTCCCAGGCGCGCTTATCGGGCGCTAGGCTCTGCTTGGCTGTAAATCCTGTTTAAACTGGTTTGGCTGTGGTTTGCTGAGTGCCCCGTTTAGGCACAAAAAGGCGGGTGATATGGAATTCTGCTATCGGCATGCTGGGCGGTTTTGATATTCTGGAAGCCGCAATGCTCTGGCTGGTAATCCAATAGGCGAGTAGAGAACTACTACTACATTTGATGATTCCAGATTTAGCGTTGGCTCCGTTGCACTGCGTGAGCTTAACTTGGCGTTGACAAAAAGGGGTTTTGATTCAGGAACGGGGTTGACGATTCGTGACGCTAGCGGTATTCAGAGACCCTCTGGATCGAAGAGAATATTTCGTTCTTCGCCTGACTGGAATCTGCTCTAGCGATTCGGTCTCCCTGAAACTGAGACCCAAAAAGAGACACCCTTTTACTTCAAGCAAATAATAAATCACACTAACTTTATACAGAAAGTTTCGCTCCACTATGGGATTAAATTTATTGTAGTTATTGCTATGATAGTTTAGGGCTGTCTTTAACCATGTCTCCTGTTCCTTAAAAATATCAATTATCAACACGCGCCCGCATAGGCTTAATATCTTTTGTACACCCACGTAACTGTCATTAAATGTTCTGACAGCAAAATCTCCTCCTCTTCTCCCAATCTCAACATACAGGAAACCTAACCTGTAGTTACAGTTAAAAGAATATGCTTATTCATCTTACAACATTAAATGAATTTACATAAACAGATTACAGCATTTGACATTACACAAATAAATCGTATGTCCCCTTTGGAAAATATATTAGCATTCCACAAAATGAGTACAAAGAAAATGCAATGTTCTTGCTATAATAATACAGTTGTGGCTAAATCATAAGATATAATTATATCTATGCCTGGTGACTGCTTTCCGTGAAAGTTATAGACTAGTGCCTAGCCACACAAGTAAGCATAAAATTATCCTCCCTTGCCACTAGAAATATCTATCAAAAGGAATAAGTGACTATCTCCTATAATCCAGAGTTATTACCTGCATCTCACTATTCAGTTTTAAAGTGAACAATCCACACCTGACATTATCTTACAGAAATGACAGTTAATTTTTGCTGACTCTTAACCCAATGGTAGGCATTCGTGGACTGATTCTACGCCTAATATCTGTTATTGTAAGTTTAACATTTAACCCATGATAAACCGTAACAGTTTAAGCACCACTTAATAGGCCGTAGACAGCGCTACCTTATCACTGAATAAATTACTAGGAGAAGTCCTCAGAAATAAATTCACTTCCCTAACAGATATATATAAAAGCTAACAAGAATCTAATATATTATAATTATAAGATATGTCAACTCACCCCGAAAATGACTAGAACATAGGCAAACACATTCTAGTACTGTGTTAAAGTTTGCCTTATCTCATGATGGTCATCTACGGGCCAGGAAAATTTACGAATGTCTTTGTCTATTAAAACCAGTCTACTCTTATAGATCACAAGGGACGCTCCCCCCGGACACCTGGCCTGCATATTTCTACAGAAGTTCGGCGAAAGACATAATCTAGAGTAAGACAAAAGAAATCGTGCGAAAGTTCCCCAGGTAGAGAAATGCATAACATTATGCTCTATCTTGTCTAAGGGGCGAAAACCCAAAGACTGACCGCGGGTTTGTCTCCCCCTGTTTCCAGGATGCATAATATTATGATCCGAAGCAGCGTTCTGGAAGCCAAACACAGGGACCCTTTCGCTAGTGATCAAAGGCTTTAAACGTAAGAGATATTCCCCTGGTCAGACCAGGTGCGGCTTAGATAATATTATCGTTCGCTGACCGCTACAGGCCGGAACGTAACGAAACCTCGGGTGGGGTTTGAGAAGGTGAAAAAGTTTGGCCACGAAGGTAGAAAAAATGACGAGGAAAGAAAAATCAAAATACAAAATGACGAGGAAAACCAGGACATTTAAAAAGTAATCAAATTATGGACAAGATGGTAAAATAGATTATCGGTCACGTGACATATATATATATGGGGGCCCTGAAGCTTGAACTCTTGGAGGGGCCCCTTTTATTTTTTTTATTTGTTTAAATTGTGAAGGTGGGAAAGAAATGTATTATAGAGATAAATGGAGAACGTTGGGGCCTAAATAATGAGCCAAGAGCTAAAGTGGAGTGGCGTTTCACAGACGAACAACCTGGAGGCAAACTGGTTTCTGTCTGCCTTATGCGGCCGTGTTTTGGTGCATTAAGAATATTTATTATTATAAATTATATAATATATATATTTATATATATTTATATCTATATATATATATATATATATATATATATAGATATATATATATATATATATATATATATATATATATATAGTGGCGGATATATCTTACATTTGAGGGGCCCTGAAAGAACTCTTGGAGGGTTGCCCCCTTTTAATTATTTTTTATTTTATGTTTAAATTAGAGAAGGTCGTGGAGGACCTGAAGTTCAAGCTTTATAGTAGATCCACAACAACAAACATATAAAAACTGAAGACACTCTGCTGGGAGTGAAATGCAGAACATTTGATTGGAAGGCATATGTTCTGACCACTAAACCACTATCCACCTTGGTATATGTGATTTTTTAAAATCTTAACTATTTTAATGATTGCCTCCATCATTCAGAATTAGTTCGTTGAAGACATACCAAAAAATATATAAGATAAGAAAATTAGCAATGAGGAAAATATACAATATTTTAATACATTTGTTGAAAAAAAGGCTGACAAGGTGTATCCATAAGAGATTTGTGCTCAGAAGGAAAAGTTAAACTTAACAGAACATACTACATGAAGCACATTTTACAAAATACTCTTATTTCTGTTTTTTCTTGCAACATATTCACGTACAGTTTTGTCATGAGAGCTTCCTTGCAATGTCATTTTCTAGAGACAGTATGCATAAAGAATTTAAGCGTTCTTCATTCATTGTAGACCGAAATTTGTTTTTTTATAAAGGATAGCTTTGAAAAAATTCCTTTCTGCTTCACAGCTCGTGATGGGCATTGTCAAGTACGGCTTAAGCGCAGTAGTAATATTGGGGAACACTTCAATTAGGTGTTGCTCACAAATAAGCTGAAGAACTTCTGCGCATTGCATTTTAGATGGCGTGTTTTTTTCTGTGTTCTGGGATTTCCTAAGGTGCAAATATTCTTTGAACTGATAACACTCGTTTACTAATTTGTGGTCAATATCATCTTTGTAATATGATATTATAAGTTTAATACTGTCCTCATCAATTTCAGAATTGTTTACCAATTCTAAGAGGAACTTGAACCTTTTTACAGTCTGCTCATATGGGTCAATCCTCTTACGTAACTGGATTATCAAGCAGGCATAGAGTTGATAGAACTTCTATCCTAAATTTGTCAGCTCCTGTTAAAGAAGCAATACCACTTGTTCCATCTGAAAATGTCCTTCTAACAGTGCATTTGGAAGCATCAGACTAACTTGAAGTGATATCTTCACACACAACTTTTGCTTCTGATTCATTGTGTGCAATCCTATCGGCTGAATTTTTTCTGAGTTCTTTAACAAACGAAAGCAAAGATGAAAGCAGAAGATAACCTTCAAATACATCAAAACCAGGGGTTTGGAGTTTCTTACTTGTTTTGTTGAGACACTCCAGCACTTCTTGCCAAACGACTGTTAAAATAGCATATTCCAGCTGTACCAACTTGTTGTATAAATTCTTTGCATCTTGTTTACATTCAGGCTTCTCTTCTGAGTCTTCAAAAATATGTTTGAGAGTTTGTAACATACCCATATATCCATTTTTAATTGCCCGGACTGCTTCATAGTGTGCAGACCATCTAGTTACACTTAAGCTCTTTAGTGAAAAATGTAGATTGCCCTATATGTTTAAAATCGCCGATCTTCGTGGAGATTCAGAAAAGAAAACATGCAGCTCCTGCAAAATGCCAAAATAGTCAACAACTTCAGGTACAGTAGACACTGCCTTTTCTCCAACAAGGTTAAGTGAATTTGCTGCACATGGTACATAGTCTGCGTACCTGTTAATGTTTTTAAAGAGTGCTGCAGCCCTTTCTCCGAGTCCTTCATGTTAAATGCATTATCGTAGGACTGAGCACGGATATTTTCAAGTGAAAGCTTATGTTCACCCAGGACGTGTTGTATTTTGTTGAACAAGGTCGTGGATGAATGGTTTTCTATCGGTAAAAATGTTAAAAATCTCTCACAGGGTTTTCCATTATAGCAGTATCGAACCACAATTACCAGCTTGGTCAACATGTGTCAGGTCAGGCAACAATAATAGAGTAGTATTTGGTGCCTAGGTTGTTGATTTGATTCACAATTTCATCTTGCACATGTTTTCCCATAATTTATTTCAATTCTTCATACACGGTTTTGGATAGGTAAGTAGCATATACTTTTTCATTTTTACATTTCTCGAGATGTTCATGTAAAAATGGGTCGAATTCTGCAATAAGTTCAATGGCCCCCATGAAGTTTCCATTATTCGGTGAGCCCCACATCTCCTCGTGACCTCTAAATGCCAAACCTCTTTCACTTAAAAACTTTATAACAGCTACAACTCTTTTCAGTACTTCAAAATAGTACTGTATGGTTTTTGTCATATGTTCTTCAAATTGCTGATCCACAGTTTTTTTTATTTGACTTTCTTGTTATCCAACACAACATTGCCCTCTTATGTTCCATGCTATCTTCATGATTCTCCAGAGTTCTGAGTACATTCATCCAGTCAGAAAACCTACCTGTTGTAAGTGATGTTTGGCATTTAGAAAAGAGGTTGTGTCGTAGATTTGCGATAGGTGATTAAGACTTAGTTTGGTCCCTTCTGAATAGACATAGACATAAGTGATAGCTCAGTGGGAGGTGATAAAATAGACATAGATTTTACGAGTGAGGTGGAGGAAATATAGTAGATTCTGTCTCTGACACTCCAGATGCTTCTCTCAGTCAGCCTATCATCTACAACAGAGTTAGATTAGTCAGACAAATCTAATATAATGTATAGTAGTATATATATCACCCATACACCCACACATAAGTGACTACAATAGACACACAGACGTGAAACTATGACAATGGAAATATAGATATATTGGAACGAGCTGACCCGACACGCTGATTAAGTTTAATGAATTTTAATTATCAGAATAAAATTCCATCACGACACATAAAATTACATCCAGCATATACAAATAGTAATAAAGTCAATGAATTGCTACAAAAATGATAGACCCATTGGTATGATCTTTCCCCTCGATGAATAGCCCACAGTCCTGTTAGAAGAAAAGTGATAGCCCCAAAGAGTCACAGATTCGTATGATTTAATCTAAGATTTCCCTTTAAAGGTATGAACAGACTTTGATACTCTGATCTATCCTAAGGAAAATATTGCTAGCAACAACACTTGCATAAAGAAATTTAAGACAGCAAAAAATGGGTGCCAAAATACAACAATAAAAGAATCGCTCAGTCCTGCATTCACTCTGTTCAGTCAGCCGTGATCACTAGCTTTCGTTCGTACTTACAGCTTTGGTAGCAACTTCTGGACAAACAATTTTTAGGACATGCACATTTGTAGTGAAATTGACAGAGATACAACGGTAAAATATCTCCAAAGATAACATTTAAGGATAAAAACATAATGCGTAGGCTGCGAATAGTACATGATCGCCTAGACCGCGGGTCATCATCCTCCATAAAAATTGACTTGCTAGACAGGAGGGGAACGGCGGATAAAAAGGAAAAAATATGACTGGAAAGATTGCGTGAGACTGGCACGGCTAAGGAGACGCAATTGGGGGGGATGGAGGAAAGTAAAAATTCACGTCCCCCAAATTGACACGAGGTACGGAATGGACGCTTTTGCGATACCAAGCCCTTGATTTGAATTCAGCGGCTAAACGCAGATGTTAGGAATATTACAAAAATTTAAAAAGTACTTTTTTCTTAATATTAATGTTAGGAATATAAAAATTAGCTGGCCGGATGGCCCATTCTGAGCAGTGAACAAATACGTTCTTAATTTTACAAACGGATAGATAATATTGAAGATAATGACAAAAGACAGTGTTGTTCACATCATCGACAGACTGTATGGAATCTAAAAGTGTCGCTAATTGCACAAAAAAACACGACCTCGAAACGCAGGTGTTCAAATTTACTTAGTATGGAGGAGAGGGTTTTGGGTGGTAGCTGTGTCTAAATATAACTTTTAACGACAAAATTTTGGAGGGGAGAGAAAGGTTGGTTCAAAAATCAAGTACATTTTGTAGAAACACAAGTAGAGACGGACAGACTAACAGATAACCATCCATACTTGACTGAAGCATGACTGAAATGACTTTATGGTAGGAAATTTGAAATTTAAAATAAACCTGGGCAGTGATTGGCCACAGACAATCATATCATTAGCGCTCAGACGCGAAAGTGGGGCCATTCTTCAATAGTTGTTCAGTGATAGACACAGATTTTAAAGTGTGGTGATTTCCATATGAAAGAAAGTGTAATAAAGTTAGGGACGCCATACTATAGCCAGCAGCTCAGCTGAGTTTTGCTAGCAATTCTGTGTTATTTATTCATAATCTGGTAAGATTGAAATTATTTCTTTATATATTTTGAATATTGTTTCATGTTCGAGTGATTTGATACTGCCATATCGAAATCTAGCCTTACAAACAAGTAGGGATTTGCTCTAGACCCCCGCCCTAGTCAGGGTCTAGGGACCAACAATGTACATAAACTCCAGCAAGGATTATGCAAGACAGATCAAGTGTTGAGAATAATGGAACATATTACCTATCCTCTTTTAGGGCAGACAACTAATAAATATTTTTCAGAATCTATGGTCTGGGAGGATCTATCTGATGTAAAACCACCATGGTAAATGTGCTGTTTGGTCAGAGAGATCTGACCTGTCTGTATGATGTGGTTGTTGTGTCAGTGTTGTGTCCAGACGTGGGTAGAGAATAGATTTTGACACATGGCCCATACTTTGATTGCAGAGCTGCGAGTTTCTGTTGTCAACAAAGCAGTGACTATTCAGTTGGTGACTTTACTCGAGTGTATCTGTGCAGTATTTGTGACAGAGACCACCATTATTGCCCGCCAGCACAGAGAGGTGGGACCATCAGATTTCAGCACCAGAGCTACAATTAAAAGATGAGTGAGCCTCTGGTCTGCTGGACATTCACCAACCACGTTTAGTTACTAATACCCTCATAAAAATTCCCACCATTTTCTGGACACTGTGTAGTCAATATAGACAGGTGTGATGAGGCCACCCCAACAGCACAAACAGTAACTATCCTCCCAAGTAGATGACTACTAGAACATTTTAATAAAACTAACTAGTATAGTACATATATATGTACACTATTGCATTTATGATATAATATTCCATGCATTTCTTTCATAATTTCTAAATCCTTTTAAGTTCTGGTCAACCTAAAAAATTGATACAGAACAAAATAAATGTAATATAATTCTATCAAAAAATTTTACACTATTGAGTTAGTTCAGTGTGTTGTAATATTTATTAATATTATTAGTCTTGTTAAATATCTGTGGGTATATCTATAACCTATTACACCACACTACATATCATAACCCTAGACACTTTACGTAGCCACATTCATAAAAAAAAATTAAGTGTGAGGTCGTAGTGGTAGCAAGAAAGGCCTTCTGACAATTCTCAACTACATTTTATCTCAGGAGCCTTCACAGCTGGCCTCATACAATTACATTTAGTAATATCACCATCATACAATACCATCAACACCACTACAACATTCAGAATCTCCAGGGTTAGACATTGGCCAAGGGAACCCCAGCTCCAAAAAGATAGGTTGAATTCGCGTCTTCGGGGAACGTTTCCTTGGTATTTCTTATTTAGGGATATCTGGTTCTGTCACATTAATATTGTCCAGGCACGAACGTTAACAGCGAGCAAAGTGTCAATAGCTTAGATTTATATTAACTAGGAATGTCAGGTAACTGCCTTCTCTCAGTATAGGATTTTATTTGGTCACACCACATACTGGTCACAACTCCGTCGGAATGTTTATTTATTGTAATATTTTACTTGCCACAAGGGCTGAAATGTACTTGAGGTTTCTCTCAGGAAGAATTAAATCTGGCGCGATAGGCCCGTTACTTTATTTAAATCTTAAAGCTTATGGAATGGGTACTCTGTCGTTCTGGATGCCAATGCAATGCCAGACAGGTTTTACTTTATACATCCAAATCTTTAAGAATAAAATGTTTATGTTCTTCACAGATACTACTCAGTACTCAACGCTAGCAAAGTTGGGTCACCCCAGTTTCACTGAATAAAGAGAAAACAACATATAAAGTACTTATACATACTATTCCCTCGGTTATAACTTACATTATAAACTGCAAGCGTAGAGCTTGTCGTATCATTTAAATCTCCCGTGAAATAAGTTATATTCACAAAATCAGTTATCATGAATTAGGAATACATACGTATTTCGTCAATACTCAATGATGAATCCGTGCAGTTATAAGTAAGTTAAAATATTCTCGACTGATTATTCGCAGTTTAATTTAATTCATTTACAGCTGCATGAGATTAAGCTAGAAATTATAATATATTCTGCTTTCCACTGTAACATGTCGACTAGCGAATATAACAGACTTAATATTAATTTCTTCTGCACAGAAATCTAACTAGTAAAATGAAAATAAGCGATTTATCACTAGATCACTCAACACAATAGATATTAAATATTACCTCCAAACAGAACTACGGGTGATCGCACAAACTTAGAATGATACGCTTATATTTATTGGTAGTCTAGAAGCTCGGCAAAATTTCCGAAACAAACTCAGACTTCGCTATACAGCTTATTCTCTCTAGCACGAAACAACCTGTCTACTGCAAATTTGGAGAACAGAATGAAGTCACGTTTAAACTCCTGCTAGGATATATGAAACAGACAAAGCATCCCACGTTATTTCGAAATCCGAAATAGCGCCGGTATCTCCCCCTCTCCTAACACTTCACATTAACTCAGAAGCCTGCCATAACCTGTCAATACGCGTCTTAACGCTTTCTCCGACATACGGCTATTCTGGGCGATGTATGTCTGGCGCGTTCCACACCTCAGGCCGAGAAACTAGCCGAAGAAACACTATGACAGGGGAAACTGTAGACAGATGTCTGCTCTCTATGTCTGACCAGAACGTATATTCACAGTTATTCGTCTAGTGCAGTGACTGACACATTATGTCATAAAATGCGTTCTAGTATGAGAAAAGGAACGGTAAAGGTTGAATGGGAAAGTAATATTTTGTCGCAAACGAACGAATGCGAAAAACAGGAAAAGGATAAAAGAGCGATAATAAAGTAGAGGACACGGGTAGAGAAGAAAAGATTATAGAAAATTTATTGATCATAAATCTCTATGCGACAGGTTGCAAACAAAACAGTATATACAGCCTTCGCTCTTTGAGTAAACTAACCAGGATCTCAATCACAGTCTGGCCATTTTTCAATCTTTTTTTTTTTCAAAAAATTTGTTTCAGAAACTTCTGTTTTGCTCCTTGTAAACCCTGCTTGATTCGATATATACAACATCTGGTTTATTATTTTGAAAAAAACCTATGTCTTGCATTAAACAATTCTGTATGAAATTATTATTTTTTTTTTCTATAACCAGCGGCACTCGAGCTTTCCGGCTCTTTCGGCCCAATGACATGTCATTGCGAGGCTGGGGGGTCAGTGGACTTTCCTTCCAACCCGGTCAGGAGCTTCGCTCCTTCCCATCCACACGGGATTTATGTGCAGGAGCCGTTCAGGTTATTCAGTCAAATTTCCGGTCGTAAACATTTCTTCAAACGCCGACGGCCGGGTTTGAACCATGAACACCTGGTCGCCAGTACAACGTCGTAGCCATTACACCAGCGCGGCTCCTGTATGAAATCATTATCAACTGTTATGAGCCAGTTTTCGAGCTCACTGTATTCTTTGAAATCACTGAATTTGCTTCCCGTTTCATGTTTCTGCTCAGTCTCTGCTTGTTCCGCGGTACTTTAACGTTGACCACTGTGATCGTCATCTGTATGAAAATCGTCAACAGTGGGTTGACTATTGCTAGAATGAGCACCCGCAGTTTGTGCACTATCAATGGCTTCAATGGTGTTTGCTTGGCTTGTTTCAACTGTAGGTGTTGACAAACTTAACATTGCCAAATAGTTTGTTAGTTTTTGACATTTAGAGATTTCGTCTGATCGCTTTTCTTCAGTTTGCGTTTTTGGTATCCACTTAAGTACTTTTGTGAACTCATTGTTATTCCTCTAGGGTCTTGACCTCTGTTAAAAAGGGGAAAACATTACATTAGCCACAGCAGATCAGCCAACTTACCGCGAAACTCCACCTTTACAACATCTGTGCTACTGACTCTCAAACTTTGGGATTGTTGAAATATATACAACAAAATATTAATCAATTTGAGTCGTGCGACTATTGTCGCATGCTTTGAATGGAAACAAATTTAGGTCAACTTTCTGAGAAAGCGTTTTTTCGATTACGGCTAGCCTACATGATGCTTTAATAACCTTTAAATTGTTATTTTAACTTTTATTTTGTACTGAATTACATTATATTATTAATATTATTATTGTTTAAAAACCCATTCTCATACAGAAGACCGAAAATTTTTAAGCAATGTGGACTAAAGTCGCTTTTGAGGCCCCTCCGGGATTAGGGGCCCTGAAGCTTAAGCTTCATTAGTTTCATAGTAGATCCGCCGCTGTATATATATATATATATATATATATATATATATATATATATATATATATATATATATATATATATATATATATATATATATATATATATAAGTAGCATTTTTTTCATAATGTATCTCTATTTCTCGCAGACCTAATCAAACGGCGACCAGCGGTCTATTTTGGTCCCTTTTTCTTCCTTTACTGAGTGATTAATGTCGTCTTTTTCTTGGCTACCACGTCCCCAAGTTTATTTGTGAACAGGATTGGCCAGATGGACACATAAACATTTTAATAGTAAATTTTAACTAGACTTACAAATACCCAGATATATTTTTTGCAATTTATCAGCCCACTGGGGTGTGAAAGATATAACAGTTCTCCCGACCTTTGACAAGTCGTATCAGCGGATTTTTTTCCAGCAAGTTACGCTGTTTCAAAATCGGAACTCAATTAACAATAATTAACAGTTTTTAGCAACCAGATGTTTTCCTTAGTACTGTGAACACCAGATCTCGGTTCTACATTAACTATTTGAGGTGACATTTGTTGACCCAGGAATACACCACCAAATTTGGCGTCCCCCTCCTAAAAATCGTATCTGTTGTAGAGGGTGGACTGAGGCCGACTTGGATAAAACCCCTGACACTTTATATATTCAGGAACTATTGTAATTCCAAATTGACATCACCAGAATAGGGTAATCGTGATTGATGTGGCCACGTATGTCAGAGAGAGAGAGAGGGAATATTTTCTTTGTTACAGGAAAATTGTACCATCTGTATTCTGTTTAACTATTGTTTAGTTTTACTGGATAGCATTTAGTAGGAACTTTGTTCTTTTCTTTACTGTCTATGCTGTAACATAGTGCTAACCTTTAACCTTTGGGGTTATTAACTTGTTGGGTTCTTCTTTTCTTCTCAATAAGGGGGAGGGCATATGTATTCTGCTATTTTTTTTTCTATGCACGTAATTCTGATTTTATTTGATCTTTCTTTAGATATTCGATGTTGTAAAGTTTAAATGATAATAAACAACAAAAAAGAACTTAACTTTGTGTGTTGGTCAGATCCATACCCAATTAACCATAGTTTTCACGTTTGTGTGTCTTGTTGTCACATAGCTGTGTGTGTGTGTGCGTAGTGAAACTTATATTTCTAGATATAGGGAGGTGCAAGATTGTCTTATACTAAAAGATAGTCGTATAGATAGGCTGGACTAGATAAACTACTCATTCCAGAGACAGATCTTCTCCTTAAACTATTCACTCGTGAAAATCTATTGTCTTACACCTTTACTTCTCACGTACTTATCACCATCCACTATACTCAGGCGGGACCATAAACAACTTTAAAACCTATCTAAATCCACGACACACTCTATGATATCGCATACGTTTTCTGTTTAAGACACATTTTTTATTATGGTAAATACATCTGCCAGACATCTTATCTATCATCTTGTTTACTTTTCTGAGAAGTGATCTTTTTCACACAGACGGTCGCTGTCGCGGGTGCGCTCGAACACATCTAACACGTATCCCACTTGAATGTGAAGCAGATATCCATAATTCTCACTGCCTCATCATGATAGTGACCATTCGCTGAGCTCTGCCATTTCATTCAAGTATTTATATTTTGTATTATCCTCATCATGTTACTGTTTTGGTTACGAAAAGAGAAATCGCCCTTAGATGGCAGTATGTCCTGGTGTGCTGTTTGCTCTGCCCTAGATATTTTAGACGGTCCCAGAGTTTCTACTCTATGACATTTCATGCTACGTAAGTTATAGGTCACTGCCAACAATTTCATTCTTTTTGGACATTTTGTTTCGGAAGTCGGGGTGATAAGAGGGACTAAGGATCTTAGAAATTAGTTTTACTACAGCGACTAACGTTAGCTAATATGATTAGAATAATATAGTTAAGACACACTGGCCAGCAATGGAAGATTATATATAGAACAACTTTACCATGACAGTATTAGGATAAAAGTGCTGCCATGAAAAGCATGAAAGAAAGCATCGAAGAAATAGTAAGGAATCAGCTCAAATGGGTTTTTGTTTTTCAGGATTACGAAAACACAGACTAGTGGAAATAGTCATATTTTTTTTCTATCGTTTATCTAGGGCAAACTAATCAATCAATCAATCAATACTGTTTAGCTCCCCGAGGAGCATAGGCCTTCAACAAACACATACCAAGTCTTCTTGTCCCGTGCCATCCGCTCAAGTTCTTTTAATGTTTTCCTCATCATTTTTACCTCTGTATTCAGTTGGTGCTCTGAAAGCTAGTCTATCAGCCCTGTCATTGCCGCGGACACCCTTCATGACCAAGACAGTAGATCCACACCAGTTCTTGAAGATTCGCCTGCTAGATAATGACACTGCAATGGATGAATCAACAAGGCTGAGACTGTTGGAGTTTGGCATCAAACGTGGGACTAGTAGACTGGACGTGAGAGAGGATGTATCCGTCATACTCTTCGACATTTGCTGATGGAGACTGAGCACCTATAGATTTGCCCTGAGTGTAGTGAGGTCAATAACTACTTCATGTGTATTTCGATCTACCTCTGTTTGTCTTACCTGGTTATTCCAGAACAAGGACTGCCCGGTGATACCATCAACTGGTTTCCTCAATGTGTGTCATATCCTTCTTGATGCCCTGATCCAACTATTTTCATCATTCTATTCTAGTATACAGGAACCCATTTATGAACGTCTGTAAACTTCTCCCCGCGTACTACCAGTGCCCGAACAATTGTAACACCTTAACTTACCATGCAAGTCGTAAAAGAGCGACTAAGGAGCTTTGTCACGGGGCTGGCTAGCCACAAAAACTTCAACCTCAAATATAACAAACTTAATGTCATAATCGTCTAGAAAGCAGAGAAGCGGAGATGCTGGTTAATGTCGGCTTATGACTGTTACGCTTTGCTGCCTACGTCATTACATCTGTCTGCCCGGCCGTCTTTGAATCTCTGACCTTCAGTTATCCTGTGATTTGCCCTGTAAGATCACTGATATGTTTAAAGTTAAAATCTAAGATTAATTCATTCATTCCCGTCTTACGCAAGGGGCCGCCACTGTAGCTGACCCTCTCTGCACGAAGCTTTCACCAAAACAACTGTCATGGGTTGCCTTCCCTTTGCTCTGCAGTGATGGTCATACAGTGGCCAAAACCAAGAGTATCTAATGTGGGTATTTAAAGTTGTCTTACCTTCGCACAAGATTACTCTTGGCAGAGATGTGGATGGAAGGATGATGATGATGATGCTTCTACCTTGAGGGTGTATTCACAAGATATTTCAGAAATAACGAACAATGCTGAATGTGTTTAACTTTTATCTACCCGACAACTTATGTGAAGAGGTATTATATAATTTCATTTAGCTCGTACAAGCCCCCAACTGAATTAACAGTAAAATTCTTATTATTATTTGGCGCTATAGATGTAAATATAGATATATTAAAGCTGCTGATTCATCCGTGTGCATTTCTCTCTGTAATAACTAAATCAATTATGAATTTTTTTTAAAAACATATCACAAATTTAATGATCAATTACTTTGGAACAAATGTAAATAAATATGAACTGATTATTATTATTAAATTAGGTTTCAACATTGAAACTGATATCGGTTTTAGGAAGCTTAGTTGCGGAATACAGATCAATAAGTTCTGTTGTGTTGGCCTGCTAAAAATGCCACTCAGCTTCCAACTGCTTGAGATTTGCTGCTAATGTTTCCGTCAATTTGTTTCTGCGGCGAGGGCACTTCTCCTGGTCGAGGCAGGTATCTTCACAACCCGTTTTATGTAGGTTCAAGTGTAGATCGCAAGTTTTGAACCACAGAACAGCAGTACAGCTGGTATCGTAGAATCGTACATCAAATGGTTTCGTAAACTCGTACCACAAACTTTAGAAGGAATAAAAGAACAAATTCCGCTGCTAAGTCTTTGTTTTCCTGATATTAACCAGGTGACTTTCCCGCTGTCCCTCAACTGAATATTTTCTCTGAATTTTTACTCTCCCTGAGCGTATATCATAACTCAGGGGATATGATGAAAATCACCATTCTTTTAGCTAATTTACTGGAAAAATTTCGACTAGAGATTTGACTGAAAGCTTAGAATATAAAACAACGCAGCCGCCCAAGACAGAAGAAGGTCCTCTGGAAAGAAGGCGCATGAAGCAACCCAGAGAAAGCCGAAAGGAGTCTGGGTTGTCGACGAACCTTTTTTCGTCTAGGAAAATCTCCAGGATTGGCACCTGGAATGTTCGCACTCTATGTGAACAAGGGAAAACTGCACAGGTGGCAGCAGAAATGAAAATTACAGGATTGATATCCTGGGTCTCTGCAAGACACGGTGGAAGGGCATAAGGAGGAGGAGATTGATCACAGGAGAAATGGTGTTGTCCTCAGGACATGAGGCGGAAAGAGCCCACCATAGTGAAGGGGGTGGCTCTAATGCTGTCTAGGGAAGCACAGAAGGCACTTATAGAATGGGAAGCAATGGGACCCCGAATTGTAACAGCAAGGTTTAAATCAGCCAAAAGGAAAGTAAATATAAACATCATCCAATGTTATGCCCCAACAAATGATAAAGAAGAATCTGAGAAAGAAGACTTTAATACCAGATTACAAAATGTCTTGGACAAAAAGAAAAGAAAGGACACCACAATTTTGATGGGGGACCTAAACGCGAAAATAGGTATAGACAACACCGGCTTTGGAGAAATCATGGGAAAGCATGGAATAGGTATGATGAACGAGAATGGGGAACTATTAGCTAACCTCTGTGCTTCAAATCAACTAGCTATAGGAGCAAACATATTTCCACATAAAAGAATACATAAAGCAACATGCATATCACCAGACCATATAACTGAGAATCAGATTGATCACATATGCATAAGTAAGAAGTTTAGGTCATTATTGCATGATGCAAAAGTATGTATCAGACCACAATCTTCTGTGGCTATAACAAAATTAAAACTCAAGAAATTTACAACAGTATATAGCACTAGACAACAGTACAATGTGGGATATCTAAGAAATCAGGAAATAAGTATCCAACAAATATCAAGTACTCCAACAGCTGGAAGATACTGGCAACAAGTAATAAAAATATGGAACGAGACATGTGAAGAAGTACTGATAAAAAGAGAACATCGGCACAAAGCATGGATAACAACAGAAACCATTAGCAAGATAGAAGACAGGAAAAACAAGAAAGCAGATTTAAACAGAAGCAAAACCAGAAGCTCCAAAGCCAAGGCTCATGAAGTGTACATAGAAGCAAACAAAGAAATAAGAAGAAACATCAAAAGAGACTAGAGGAAGTGAAGAGTTGGCAAGGGAAGCAGAGAAAGCTGCAGCCAAAGTAAATATGAGGGACCTGTACAACAACACAAAGAAGCTAACAGGGAAATATAAGCAAGCAAATGGCCTCATAAAAGATAAGAATGGAAAATTGCTTAGTAATATACAAGAACAAATGAAGAGATGGACAGAAATTTGTGAGGAACTTTTCAATAGACCAGCTCCAACAAATCTCCCAGACATTCAGCCAGCAGAAGAGGAGCTACAAATCAACTGTCGATGATCAAGTAGAGAAGAAATAAAGAAAGCCATAAAGCTTCTGAAAGATGGAGAAGCAACTGGTCCAGCAGAGGCCATCAAAACAGATATTGATACCTCTACAGAGATATTACACAAACTATTTGGCAAAGTCTGGGAGAGAGAGGAAATACCAGCAGAATGGAAGGAATGTTATCTGGTCAAGTTACCTAAGAAGGGAAATTTACAAGAGTGCACAAATTATAGAGGAATAATGTTACCATCAGTGCCAGGAAAAGTATTAAACAGAATCATCCTTGAGAGATTAAAAGAGTCCATAGACAAGCAACTGAGAGATGAATAAACAGGTTTTCGACAAAACAGATCCTGTACAGACCAGATAGCCACATTGAGAATAATAGCTGAACAAAGTCTGGAATGGAATTCACCGCTTTACATCGGATTCGTGGACTATGAAAAGGCATTTGACAGTGTAGACAGAGAATCACTTTGGAAACTGATGAGGCATTATGGAGTTCCCATGAAAATCATTCACTTAATAAGGAAGACCTACGAGGTCATGACATGCAGAGTTCTTCATGAAGGACAACTTACAGAACCGTTTAGGATAAGAACGGGAGTGAGACAGGGATGCCTCTTGTCTCCATTTCTTTTCTTACTAGCAATAGATTGGGTTATGAAAACATCGACATCACACAACAGAAATGGAATCCAGTGGAATCTGACTAAAAAGCTTGATGACCTGGATTTTGCAGATGACTTGGCTCTTCTGTCCCATAACCATAATCAGATGCAAGAGAAAATGAAAATTCTCGATGAGAGGTCACAACAAGTGGGCCTGAAAATACACAGGGAACAGACAAAGATTATGAGAATAAATGCAAGAAATGATAACACGACTGAACTTGAAGAAACACCACTAAAGGATGTAGAATCGTACACATATCTTGGTAGTAATATAGACAAAGTTGGAGGGACAGACAATGATATCAAAATAAGAATACAAAAAGCAAGAGGAGCTTTAATTGCATTGTGAAACATATGGAGAACAAAAGAAATCAAGTACCACACGAAAATAAGAATCTTCAACTCAAATGTGAAGTCAGTCCTATTGTATGGCTCTGAGACATGGAGAACAACAAAAACAACAACCAAAAAGCTACAGACTTTTATAAACGGGTGCTTGCGTAGAATAGAAGAACTGAAATAGTATAACAAAGTCACAAATGTGGAATTGATAACAAGAACCAGACAAGTGCCAGAGGAACAAGAGCTGAGAAAAAGACGCTGGCGATGGATAGGACACACATTGAGGATATGAACTAGGGAGAGATACTGAGGACAGTTAATGATCGCCTATTAAAGAATGACACAGCCATCGATGAATCATCAAAGCTAAGATTGCTGGAGGTTGGCATTAGGCGTAAGACTGGCATGGATGAACCTGTGAGAGGATGCATCCGGCGTATATACAACCAGCGCGCAACAGGAACAATTAGCATTCACGCCCTTCGACGTTTGCTGAGGGATACTGAGCGCCTATGGGTTTGCCGGAGTGCAATGATGTCGATTCTGAACAATAACAACACCGTGTATTAGTTATTTTTTTCTTTTAAATGAAGCAGTAAATAAATAAACCATATCGCAAACGTGTCTCATGTCGACATATGCAGTAGCTCCAATAGACTATGTTCGGAGCGAATTCTAGTTGAAAGTTAATACTGTAGTTCCAGTTCTGTGTGTGAATTTATATATTTTGTGTAAAGCTTATGTTGACCTGTTGAAGGTCTGTTTAACGTTTACATTGCTTAGGTCTTATGATTCTGTAAAACTGTTCCGTTTCCTTATTTGTTGTACTTTACCATCGATTTACATTTGATTGAAATTTCCTTGTATAAAGCAGGGGATTCTTGTGGTGACAGTGCCAGCCACGCTAAAGATGGGTTCTGATGTTATTGTTGTTGTAATAAGACGGTTAATGCTCCAGTATAATGAACAGTGCACGTATGAACTCTTGTAACTTGAAAGTCATAGTAAAAACAAAATCTAGTTTATGACGGAGAGATCTTTGCATAAAGAAACACTATACCGGTCTGTGCGAGAAAATATTTTCCATAAATCATCAATGAGTATCCTTGTCTGTTGTGAAAGCACCATTGACAAAAATCACGAATAAACAGTAACGGATGAGTGTGCTTGTCGATGCTGATTACACTTTAGTACATCACTAGAGAGTGTCTTTTCTTGTAGTTGCACCAATCATCTTGTTTATCCACAAGATCAGATCTCAGTCGTCTCCATTTTGTGATAAGAATCCCCTAATCGGAAACGGTCTGAAAATTATCGGTAGTGAAAATAGGCCGTGGGTATGTGCAGGCTGATTTTTTTTTTGGTTGGGTTTGAGGATCCGAGATAGAATAACAGAGATTTGTTTGTTTGTTTTTTTTTCTTTTGTGGGTGGGAAAAGTTAGGGGATGGGAGGAACAGTTTGATCATGGTTGCTACTAATTGGCCTGTTAGTTGACGTTATTGCAGTTGAGCAGATAGCCACTCAAACAACACAAGCACAATGTTGATCACCTACGGAAATTAATGGAAGAAGCAATCATGACAGGCCTTAGTAGCTGATATGTGGTTGATAGGGCGAGTGAAGCATCGAGCTGATTAGTCGGCGGATACGGTGGAAAGTCAACCAGAGAAATAACGTTCCTTCATTTAATGTGTAGACTGTCAAAAACATGTACTCAGTAGAACTGATGTGTCACATTGGTTGAATAATTGAAATTAAATCTTCTGGAATATTTTACTCAGTGGTTTATACATGTCTTATTGTACTGCGTTATACGTTAACAGAGACCTGCCAGCGGCGCGTGTTAGCGCGTGTTAGAACTGACGAAGGGTGAAACCCGAAACGTCCCATGTTTCCTGTGTACCGTTAACTTGTAAAACTGATTTCATACCATTTTATTTTATTTTTTACTTTATATATTTGTTAGAACTGTTGGATTGTTCACCGTAATCATTTAATTGTGGTAGTATGGTAATGTGGCATTGTGACGAAGAGTTTTGGGAGGCGACAGATAGAATGAATGTAAGAATATAAAAGGTGATATCTATATGATAATATGCGAGTTCGAAGGAACTGCCTCTTCTCGGGAATTAGTCTACTAGAACTCCTTAATTCAAAAAGAATTCTGGCAACTAAACAGGATACTTTCTGGGCTATAAATTCTTTCTCAGGAATCCTACAAAAGGACTATGTAGAGTACATAAGGTTGAGAAAGGAGAGTTGGTGTCTAGACCACTTTAAATAGAATATCCCGGCCCACTGAAAGTTATTGTAATTACGGCTCAGCCACAAGGTGTAGATTCATGTTTAAATACAAAATACAGTCAAAATAAAGGTAATAAGACAAAATATAACAACATACTCTGTTATGTTGAAGTTTAAAAAAGATTATAGATTCTAACAATTATTAAACTTTACAAATGAACAAAAAATTGTAGTGTTCTTCTGCTTAGAAAAAATACTAAACTATGGTCATCACTTGGACCAGATGAGCTTTTCTCTGGTGGTTTTTTGCCTGGTTGGACTATATCAAACAATTGAAGTCCCCTTAATGGTCTTGCAAGAGAAATCATCTCCTGTTTCTGCTGGGCGATAAGCATCCATCAGAAATCAAATTAAAACAATCAATGCTAATATCCAATAACAAGATGTTATTTATTATGTATGAAATACTCTGTCTTAACTGACGGTACAAGCTAATATAGGAATCTGTCATGGGTTGCCTCCCCTTAACTCTGCTGCAGTGGTCCAACAGTGGCCAAAACTCAAGAGTAACTAATGTGGGTCTTCAAAGGTGTCTACCTTCGCACAAGATTACTCTTGGCAGAGTTGTAAATAGAAGGATAATGATGCTTCTACCTCAAGGGAGTTTTCATTAGATATTCAGAAAGCGAGAACAATGCTGCATGAGGTTGAGCAAGTGTTAACTCTATTATCTGCTGTCAACTTTTGTGAAGGATAGGGTTATCTTATAATTCGTTAGCTCGTTCAAGCCCCCAGCTGAGTTAATTCAGCGAAATTGTATAGCTCTGTTTAAGTGTATTTAAGAAATTATCTGAGATATACGAATGTGGTACATTCAAAATGATTAAATCAACTTTAGATTTGTCTTTATACAAGTAACAAATTTAATAATCAATTATGTTTTTAACAGTTATAAAAATGAATAATTGTTTAGAAAAAAGTATTCTTCACAGTGTGATGTTATGGTTTTCGAAAATGGACAGTTCACTTGGCAGCTTTTAAGTTTTGTTTAGCTGCCAATAGTTGTTTCTGCTCCCGCTGATGTTTGGGTCTTTGCATATAGATGACTTGATCGCTCGCGTCCCTGGTCAAGATTTAAGAGTTCCAGCACGTTCCAAGTAGAATCAGGGAGTAACTGCAAAGCTGGTCCCGCGTCTCTAAGACCCGTCTGATGATGGTGTCTAGCGTCGACTTTAGGCCACTTATAGGGTATTGTTTCAGAAATAGTACCCACAACTGGTACCACCAACTAGTGCCACAAAAAGAGAGGAACAAAAACCCTATGAGTATTGAGTTTCCCGACACATACTTATGTGCCCCCCCCCCCCTTTTTCATTCTACCATCCCATCTATCTCAGAACTTTTACCCTCTCTGAGAATTAATCTTCATCCCAGTGTCCGAAAAACTATCTTTACATTTAAAATGAATAGGTTTATAATTAACTTTAGTTGAAAATGTTAACAATATAGTTTGAATATGTGTGACGGATAATTTTGAGGAAAGTTACAGAATTGATGAACGAATAAAACATAATATCTAGATGATAGGATTTTAGTCTTCTGGTTGAAGGAACTGTCTCTCCTCGGGATTTAGTGCACTAGAAACCCTGATTCAAAGAGAATTCTGGTGAAACTAAACAGGATATTTTCTGGACGATAAATTCTTTCTCAGAAATCCTACAAAGGATTATGTAAAGTAAATGTAGTGTGAGAAAGAGATTTGGTGCCCAGCCACATTAAAAGTATCCCTATTTCAGTAGAAATAGTTAGCAGTCTCATGTACAAAATCAAGGACATTAATTGCTGTCACAGTGAAGATGAAAGTGCATTAAGAACTTCGTCTAACAAAAGATACTGAAATAATATGCTATAGATAAACATATGAAGACTATTCATGTTATTCAAATGAACAATATTAGATCTACTTACTTCACTCAACTGAACCACTGCTGTTTTTAAATGGACATTTCCCCTCTGTATTGCTTGGCGTAAAATATGTCCAGGCAGCTAAGCTGCGAGCGAGAGAATGATACTGTCACGTAGGTCTTTATATCATGAAATTGCCTACATCTTCTTCCTATTCTCTCACCCGAATCCTTTTATTTTATTATCTTTCCGTACTTGTTTTTCCTGTATTTTTCGCATCACTTGTTTTGCGAATATTATTTTCTTCAGTATCCTCAAACTTTACCTTGCGTTTTTTTTCTCATACTGGGATAGTGATTCTATTACATAGATGTCAGTAGACGAAAGGTGTGATTATGTTTCATACCCAGACTAAGAGCAGACTTTTGGTCTACCATTTTTCACCTGACACTAGCGTAGGTGTCAAACCCGGCATCCTCACAGTGCAGGAACGAGACAGCTGTCTACAGTTTGCAGAAACGCATGAGGTTTTTCGTTAGAAAAACCTGGCGTAGCGTGAAAAATCGTTCCGCACCGCAGACAGGCTGTCTGGGATTTGAAGCTGACACGCGTACATCTCGGTCAGTAGGTGGCAGTTACGACACGCGTTAAGCTGACGTAAATGTTGGGAGTAGGGGAGATAATTTCGCTTGGCGAAATAAGTTGGGGCCCTTTGTCTGATTTTAAGATATTGGCACGAGTTTGAAACTTTATTTTCATTCTCACTCAGTAACTTCGCAGTAAAGACAGAACTAGCCTTCGTTCGATTTCTAAATAATCTCTGTTAATAGAGATGGCCTTTAGTTTGGTCGAAGTGGTTTAAGTTCTTAGTACTTCTGTGTTTGAGGTAATTATTATATATAATAGATCTCTAGTATTTTGTGAAGTGATTAAGTGTTAACTCGCCGATTTCATTTTAAACTAGTTCTGTGTGCAGAGTAAATATTTTGATAGTTTGTTATTTCTTTAATCGACGAGTTGCAGTGGAAATACAAAATAAATTATATTTTTAGCTTACTAAACAAGTAGCTGAAATGAGTTTAATTTAACTGTTAAATACTCAGTCGAAACTGTTTTAATAACTAACTTATAAATGCTAGATGCGACATCAGTGAATATTGACGGAATACGAAGATATTCCTAATTCCTGATGATTGATTTTTATATAACTTATTTCACGGGAACTTTTAAATATAAGTCAAGCTGTAGGCTTGTCGTGTAAAATGTAAGTTATATTGAGTACATATATGTAAATTATTTGATATGTGTTCTTTCCATTTTTATATATAGTGAAACGGTGGTACCCAACTTGCCAGCGTTTAGTAAAGAGACATATTTGTGTGAAGCATAGACAGTTCCTATCTTTAACCACGTGGGGTTTTTTTTTGTTTCAAGTAACACTGGTCTGACAGTGCATATGCCATCAGAGAGAGACAGTAATAGCAATCCCACTAACGGTTTCTAAAGACTAGAAATATATATTGGGCTTTTGAGCCAGTTCGTATTGCTCCACAAATTTAAATGTACATGCTGCCTGGCGGCGAGAATATTACAAGAATAACATTAACATTCCGACAGAGATTGTGAATAGTATTGTGGTGACCAAATATAGTACCTGCCTGAAAGAAGACACCGATCTGACATTCCTTAAATCCTAGAATCCAAAGCTAATGACATCGTGCTCTGCTAACTTTCGTGCCTGGACAAATTTTATGTCACTTAATCAGACATTCGAAAAAAATTAGAACACCCAAGGAATCGTTCCCCTGAGACAGAGAGTTCAGTACGTCTTTTGGAACTGGGGGTTTCTTGGTCGATGACTGCATTTTTCGGGTCTGTGCGAAGGTCCTAGAATTATTATGTTCCCAGAGGCAGCGAGCAAAGTTGTGAGTATATATGTGTGAGCAAGGCCATGGCTGAATGAATGAGAGTACACAGGCCAGAGTGTTATTTTACCGGTGTATTATTGTCACCCATTTGCTATCTTAAAATTTTAAATCTGCAGAATTTGTTACAAATGCTAGAGTTTCTTTTTCTTAGGCTAAATCAGATTATCCAACTCTGTTCATACATTTACGAGAAAGAAAGAAACCTCTTAGACTCAACCCTATGTATCTATAACTCTTTGGGCCATCATCTGTTCTCTTAACGGGGCTGTGGGCTAAACCTAGAGTAAGATTCTAACGGGCTATCATCCTTGTAGCATTTTTTTTTCTTAAATTTTATGACTATTTGTATATGTTTCTCCTTGATGTATTTCTTTGGTGTTGTGAGAAGATTTTTTTTTGATGATAATAATAAAAATCTCTCTTGAACTAATCAGTGCGTTGGACAGCTCGTTCTAAAAATATATATATATCCATTGTTATAGATTTCCCACGTCTGTGTGTTTAACTGTCGTCACGTGTATATGCGTGCCCGTGATTAGATAGAAATATATGTAATATATATATCTGTGTTTAGACTGTCTGACTACTTTAGATCTGTCGTAGAAGATAGGTGAGAGAGAGAGAAGATTTTCCGCTCTCAGAGACAGCATCTATCACTATTCTATCACCTCACTCGTGGAAGTCTATGTTTTATTTCCATCTATCACTGTGACTATCACTCATTCCAACCTATTCAGAAGGGACCAACCCAAGTCTTAATACTCCTATCAAAAAATCTACGACAGACACCTAAATTGTTCTTCCTGGCCAAACTGTTACAGCAATTTTTGGGCAGGTGTGGGAACTGCTGTATCTCTTCTCTCAGGCTCCATTAATTTTATCAGTTTCCTAACGGTGGGACCAGAAAGGTGTCATTTGACCACTGGTATACCAGTAACATTGCTTTCCTGGTCAAAAGTTCACGGGGAAGGAAGCGGAGAGAAGCTTTGCCAGGTCATAAGACTGAACAAAGCAAGCGTTATACCTTTTCAAACTCCATGACCATTTAATGTCTAACCAATTCAATTGTTGATTGTCGTGTTTACCAACTCACTGCTTCACAGAGCTATCGATGATAATCTCCTCCAAGATGTTTCTTTCTCATAAATAATTATTACAACGAATTCAATCTGCCGGAAGTGTTACATCACTTACCTTGCCTTAATCTTTAGCGAGATTGTCATCTTCCGACATCCCAGTGAAATTGGCCACGTTTCAATGGTTGTTATCTACCTTCCCCCGACAAACTTCTGAGTTTTCGCTCAATGCCGTCTGGCGGTGTTTGTTCAATCGAACTGTTCCGTTACTTACAGATAGCTTTTCCGTCTTATCGTACGCTGTTATATAATCTAGTACGCAAACAACTTTACCCTGCACAAATAGAAGTCACTGTTGCTTCAAAAACAGGTCAAGTGATTAGGTACCTTTAGGGAGTGACAGTGTATTATAATACAACTTTGGTCGATGAAAGGAGAAAAATGCATTAAGGGGCGTGTGAGAAAAAAAGAAAAGGAAGGGCACAGAAGAAAGTTAAAGGAGGTCACAGGAAAATGTAACGATCGAAGATTTGACTTGTCACAGGCCTATACATTTCAGCTGTATGGTCTTGTTTCTAAACTGTTCCACGTACTGTAAAGCTGCATTCTGCTTTTTCGAGATGACCGTAAGTGCTGTTTTTTTTTTCCTATTTAGGCTGATCACTCTCTTCTTAGTTGATATTTACCCAAAATGCTGGGGTATTTTTAATTGCTGGGAGAGGGGGTGGTTCTTTGCGTGGTGTGTCTCGCTCCTCTCTCTCCCCCTCTGTGTGGTGAGCTTCTAAATACAATATCTAAATTAGAATATAACAGTATAGTCCATATACAGGTCAAGATAAGATAGTACTAAAAATTTTCGGCGAGAATCGTAGGTTGTCGCCTACGCCTTCAGCTTATTATTTGCTAACGCATAAGCCGAACAAAACGGTACCCTATTTTTCAAATTCGTCCTTGACATAAACGCCCCACTTTTCCTAGTTCTAAGAAATATTTGCCTAACTGCTTTTGGGGAAAGGAGAGGCAAGGCTAGATAAAACACGCAAATCACGTCTCAAATCGAAACAACGGCAGATGGATCTATTTGTTGTTGCCCTAAAGACGCCGCTAGGCGTGATGGGAAACTACAACAGAGAAAATCAATCTGCTGTTGCCCTTAAGACGCCACAAGGCGTGATGGCCTCTGACTGCTTGGTCGGTCTTTGGCTAAGGACGGAAGAAGAAGAAGACGTCTCAAATTGGTTCTAACACTACAACCGACTTGCACGCTTTGCTATAGGCGGGTTTCCCCAATACGATGGAAAAGTTAGAAATGTAGACACTACGGTCATGGAAACACGTTTAGCTCTTATTGCGAATGACATAAGCTCTCGTATTTAGCTTGAAACTAACATAGAAAAAAAAGATAGAATTTTGAACCAAGCCACATAGCCTCATAAAAATCGTATATTCGTGTACCTGAAGACTTGCTGACCAAGAATATGTTGTTAGTTATCTAAATAGTCCATTAAATAATCAAATATTGATAAAACAATACATAGAGATCAGAGATACTGTCAGGTCAAGTCATATCTGCTTAGATTGGATCGCATATTTTTTTGGAAAAAAATTTGGTGAAAGCTAGGCTAAGATGGTACGAGGAAGGGGATTGGGTGGAATTTGAAGTGAGACGAAATATTATTGTCCGACCTCGTACTAAACATATATCACCCGAGTAACGTAGTAGAAAATTGAATTGTATTTTTGAATGACTTTGTTTACAAGTGAAATAAGGGTAATCATTGGCCAGAGTAGTTGATATGGGGGAAAAAGCATTAGTTGGGGACGCCATTTCTAACAAAATTTTGACACTGTTGCGTGATAAATTCTCGCAACATCGTTTTATTACAATATCTATTTTATAACGCAAGGGCAACAACTGCTTGAAATTTATAGTCACTTTTCTCGGTAAGCATTTGTCTTCTCGCGTTGGTATTGAATGCAGTTAAGTTTTGAGCTGTGGTCATTTTGCGCTGGACTGCGCATGACTGGTCTTGCTTCTTGGTCGATCGATTTCCGCCCACTAGTGGAGTGAGCGATTTGAATGGCGAAAGAGATGCCTCGTTGAAGAGGGGATCTCCGCTATTTTTTGTTCTGTCAGGGATGTGTAGTCCTCTTAATGGATATTTCGTTTATTCGAGATAATACCTCTAGTGTTTCCCACATGTCGGGAGGCGTGATATTTCTGTGTATTTCCTGAAGGCAAGGTAAATTGACTTTTCATTAACTCTATCGATTTTGGGTCGTGAGCGATTTCGATTCATAGCCTGTCTTCGAAAGTCGTCGTCACGAGATGTTTTCCCAGCTCACATGTCGCTGTATTGTACTGCATCGGTTGATGCATGTCCCAAGGACCATTACTTGCTACTTTGTTAAATGAACTAAGTTTGGAAAACCTTTATTATCTAGAGGATATTTTTGAGGACATTATTTATACTTCGGCAGACGTGTCTGTCTTGCTGAAGTCAGACTAAGGAGAGTGAACTGATCTCATACATCTGGTTATCTCCTGGCTGTTATAGAAAAGGATGGAGTTTTTCACCTGACTACATTTACAGCACTATGAAATATAACATGCATCTGACTCATCATTGTAATGCTGTCTACCGTCTATTGCTGTATTGAATGTTGCTGTGATAATGACTGTTTGATGTGCCTACATATTCGCGTAACCATTTTGTCACTGTGGCGTCCACAATAAATAATGAAGAAAAACGTCAACGGCTGTTACAAGAATCATTGACTTTATACGTCGTGAGTTTACTGACGTCCTATGTGGATTGCCCTGTTATTTTTGTATGAACATTGTTTGACTGAACACATCTGCACACTACACAAAACCAGACATGCGGATACCATTCATCATCATATGGCATCACGCATCATTTGGTGGCCATAAGCTGGTTTGATTCTGGTACCAGCAAACACGGGGTCCCTTACCCACTTCATTTTCAACAAGAATTCATCAGCATCCTTCAAGAAATTAACATTCTTCAAGACAGTCAACATCTTCAAAATTTTCAAAGTACTCGGCGTTGCCCGGTAAAAGTCAAAATTTCAACTTTTTGACGGAAACAAGAATTTGACAGTACCCGGCGTTGTTACATGTTGCCGGATAACTCGGACTGCTGTTATCTTTTACGCAAGTCAAGCAAGTTGCTGCTGTCAAGGTTCCAGTGCTGTCGTTTTTGTGAAGGTCAAGTGCCGGTTGAAACGGGTTGTTTTCTGAAGAAGGCCAAGTACCGATTTCCATCAACTTACTTTTGGATTAGAAGGTCAAGTGCCGAAACAACTCAACACACAGTATTTCAGAAGCTCTTGTACCATCGTGTTAGCAGTGGAAGCAGTTCAGATGTGCCATCATCGTTGGAGCTTCGCTCTTTAGGACGTTGATTGACATCCGTTTTTTTCTGCTGTTCTACGATTGGAAGCCTATAAGTTAAGTGGCCTGTTTGTATGTAAACTGTGCCCTTATACTTCTGCTGAGTCTTCTGTGTATCATCTCATTCTATATGTTATATGTCTATATGTTATTTGTATATTTATATGTTTATATTTCAGCGGGTTCTCGGTTGGGTGGTGTCTCCGTTAGATTATGCCACGTCATAGAGGTCGTCTATTGTGAGCGTTTTCTGTAGGGTTTGCAAATTTCCGATACTGGAATTTGCTAAGCGACTTCTGTTGCTATTTATGTTAGCTGTGATGACATGTTTTAATATTGTTTTCGTTATTATTTCGCATTCTTTAGTTTTGTTTTGATTTGTTTGTATTTGTTAGCCTACTCTTGTCTATAATTTAGTTTCATACAACATTTTTGTTTATACACTGTGGTGTCATGTATTTTGTTTAATTATAGCGCAGATATCGTCACATTTTTTGTGATATTTCATTAATTTCTGCTTTATTTTTAGTTGATTTCTGCGAACGTTTTTGTATTGTTGCTGATCTTTGTTATTGTTTACATTGTTATTGTTTACATTGTTTGCATTGTTTACATTTTCAATGTTTACATTCTGCATGTGTTTACATAGTCATTGTTTACAAGTTATAGTAATTAGTTAATGGGCTATGCTAATGCACTGTTACTACTACACTGATGATAAATGAATGATGAATAGTGTCGTGCACTATTGAATGAGAAGTGCACTTATGATCAAGAATTGAGTGCTGATATTTCATATACAAGTTCTTTGATTGGAGACTTGTTTCCCACAGAGACTGGGATAATATAATGTGATGTGAATATACAAGTGCTTAATTAAGACTTGTTACACTTAGGTTTGAAATAAATTAGTTAATTATTTCAGGTTTTGGACTCATATGTTAGACAACATGTCTACATTTGAGCACTTTATTGAGCAGGGTAAATTGCTTGGGAAGACTGGTGATAAGTTAGAAGAATTTGCAACTGCTCGATATGATAAAGCAATGGAAGCTGAACAAAAGAAACTGCATATGGAAGCTGAACAAAAGAAACTGCAGATGCAGGTGGATGAAAAAAGATTCCAAATGGAAATGGAAAAACAAAAAAGGGAATCAGAAGCTGAGGAAAGAAAACTCCAGCTAGAAGCTGAAAGATTTCAAAAAGAGGCTGAGAATAAAAGACTTGAAAAAGAAGCTGAAAATAAAAGACTTGAAAAAGAAGCTGAAAATGAAAGACTTCAAATAGAGGCTCAGGCTGAGGAGAGAAGATTACAGAGAGAGTCTGATGAGAGGAAAGAGAAAGCAAAAATGGAACATGAAGAAAAGGTCTTAGCTTTAGAGTTGGAAAAATTGAAATTGACGAGCATGAGTAATGGTAATGATTCAAACAAGGGTTCATCTTCTGGTAGGGCTAATAATGATACTTTTAAGATTAAGTTACCAACATTTAGTCCTTCCAGTGATGACATAATGTTCTATCTGGACAGATTTGAACAAGCATGTACAGCTCATAACATAGACAAAGCAAAATATGTTTATCAGTTATCAGGGATACTGACAGGTAAAGCTCTAAGTATATTAAATATGGTGGATGAACCTGACAAGAACAATTATGAGGTTGTCAGGGCCGCTTTGTTAAAGAAATATCAGCTTAACGAAGACGGCTATCGTCTACAATTTAAAAACATGTTACCTGAAAATGGAGTTGAATTCTCCGAGTTTATTGCAAGAATACGCATTACTTTCTCACGATGGGTTGAACTATCTAAGACGGAAAGAACTTATGAAGGACTTATGGACTTAATACTTAGAGACAAAGTCATGTCGTCTGTCAATGAGTCTTTCCTTGCTTTCCTTCATGAACGTAAACCTAAAACAATAAAAGAAATGGAAGATTTCTGTTGCCAATACGTAACTGCGCACCCACACATAACCATGGGTAACTCTAAGGTGAAAGAAGGTTTACCAGTTGCTTCGGCAGCTCCGTATGGCCAAAACTTTGCTCGTAGATTCCAACAAAATTTTGATAGAAAGAGTAGCGGTAATTTCTGTCAAAATCATGGAAATCAATTTCATGGTGATTCTTCTTCGAAGAATTGGAGACAACCTGATAGTACTCGTTACTATCACCCTAATAATTATAAGCATTTCAAAAGAGGATATGGTAATAGAGGTTATTCCTGCCGAAGACCTCAGAACCAAACAAATAGATGTTCGCATCAATGTGAACATGATAGTAATCGTGGAAACTGGAATTCGAACCAGGATAACAATTACAATAGAGACAATAATAACTGCAGAGATAATAATAACTCTGATAACTTCAGAGGTAATAATAGTCGGGGTAGATCTCAACACAAAAAAAAGAGATATCAGCAGGCTAATGCTGTACAACAGGAAACTGAGGGAGCCTGTAATCATGTTGTTGATAATAAAAACTTTGACGCTGTCACTAGTTCTGCTTTTGACTTTGAGAGAGCAAACAAATGCCCCCAATGCAGTACTTTATTCGAACCGGGTACCATAACTACTTTGAGTTGTGGTCACCCACTTCCCGCTCTTCCTGCTGCTGTTGCGCATGACGGGAGGGGTTCTTTAATCCTACTTAAGGGTCTTGTTAATGATACTCCGGTCTCACTACTTTTCGATTCCGGATGCACCACTATTGGTGTTAGACAATCGCTTGTAGATCCATCTTGTGCTACAGGAAGGGTTATTAAATGTGTCACATTTGGCGGCACTCTAGAAAAATATCCTACTGCTGTAATTCGCATTGCCACTCCTTTCTTTACTGGAGATGTGCATGCTTGTCTCTTACCTAATCCTATTGCGGACCTTATTATTGGTCGTATTCACGGAGTTAGGGAGTGTACCCCACAGCAGATTGCTGCTTGGGAAGATAATAACATGCAAGCTACAAATGCAGTGGTTACAAGAGCACAAGCTCTACAAACACCCGAAACTTCACTGAATAGTGATAATGGAGTTGATAGCCAAGATAGTCACTTAGTGATTACTCGTGACTCTTTCATAAAATTGCAAGAAGAAGATCCTTCTTTAAAAAAATTCTTCATTCTTGCGAAGAAAGGTGATCCGAATCAGGATGTAAATAGAAAATCTTGGATTGCAATGAGAAACGGCGTACTTGTACGTATGGTACAAGATTCGACTACGTCGGCACATTCGCAAATTCTTGTTCCCAAGAGCATGAGAGTGCAAATATTACAACATGCTCATGACTCGCAATGTGCTGGACATATGGGTTTTTCCCGTACGAAGTCGAGAGTCCTTGCGGCTTTCTTTTGGCCTTTTGTCAATAAGGACATTCGTATTTACTGCCGATCATGCAAGGTATGTCAGGAGGTCAAATCTAGAGGACCACGACATGCTGCGCCTATCCAGGCTGCTGACATTCCTATTCGGCCGTTTCAGAAAATGGCCATAGATATTATTGGCCCTTTTAAGGTCAAGTCGGCCAGAGGACATCAGTTTATCCTTACATGTGTCGATATGTGCACACGTTGGCCAGAGGCTATTCCTCTTAAGAGCATATCTACTACAGATATCGCAGATGCTCTTTGGTTGATATTTTCTCGCTTGGGGTTCCCCAGAGAAATATTGTCAGACCATGGCACTCAACTCATATCTGACACTATGTCACAGGTAATGTCTACCTTACATATTGAACGATCTCTCAGTAGTATCTACCATCCTATGTCTAATGGGTTAGTTGAGCGTCTGAATAGAACACTCAAGACTTTGCTTGGTAAGATAACTGAAGATCATCCTCAAGATTGGGACAGGGTTTTACCCGCGGCTCTCTTTGCCTATAGAGAAGTCCCTAATGAACACACAGGATTTTCTCCCTTCGAACTTGTCTTTGGCGCGCGTCCACGCGGCCCTATGTCTTTATTACACGATCTCATCACTGCCGATGATATTAGCGATGAAACTCAATCCTCATATGAGTATGTCATTGCTCTTAGACAAAAGATCATTGAGGCATGTAAGCTAGCAACTGCTTCATCAGAAATTGCTAAAGAGAAGGCAAGACAGTTTGCTAACAAGAATAGATGTCTACGACAACTTTGTCCAGGTGACAAAGCATTCGTCCTACTCCCCAGTAGGGAAAATAGACTTCTTATTGCATGGAAAGGTCCGTATGCAATAGTCTCTCGGATTTCCGATGTTGACTATGTGGTCGATATTGATGGAAAGCATAAAACTTTCCACATAAACATGCTTTCGGAATTTCACGAACGTCCGGACTATTTGCTGCCTATTTTCCAGGCAACGGATGATGCTCCTGCACCTCACGGTCATTATTCATCCCTGTCTGTCATACAGGATGAGGAAGCTACCTTCTCTGATGTCAACCTTCCCCTTCCAGTGGTTCCATTACATTCCACGGAATCTTGGGAAAAACGTTTCTGTTTCTCCTAATCTTTCTGGTGACGAACATCGACAAGTCTCGTCGATGTTACAAACATTTCAGGATGTTCTCACTGACATTCCTGGACACACAGATGTCATAGAACATGACATAATTCTTACCGACAATAATCCAATTAGGGTTAGGCCGTATCCTATTCCTATACACTTTCAGTCGCAGGTGGAAAAGGAATTGGATGAAATGATTCAATTAAATATAATTGAACCATCGACTTCACCATATTCTTCTTCCATGGTTATTGTCCGGAAGAAGGATAAGAACATACGAATTTGCGTTGATTATCGCAAATTGAATCAGGTCACAAAGTTCGATGCTGAACCGATGCCTTTGTTAGAAGATCTACTGATTAGACTTTCTAATTCTAGATTCTTCACTAAACTTGACTTGTCTAAAGGTTATTGGCAAGTGCCTTTAGCAGAGCATGCCAAACCTCTTACTGCTTTTTCTACATCTAGGGGTCTATTTCAATGGAATGTTATGCCTTTTGGTCTCATGAACGCCCCTGCCACTTTCGTTCGCATGATGCGTCGAATTCTGTCACATCGTTCGGATGTCATCGCATACTTAGATGACATCTGTCTCTTCAGTGATACCTGGGAAGATCACTATTTAGGGTTATATGACTTACTGTCCACTCTACGTGAGAATAATTTGACAGCGAAACCTTCTAAAGCTTTTGTTGGTTTTGGTGAAATCTCTTTCCTGGGTCATCGTGTTGGTCATGGTCTCTTGAAGACAGAAGACCACAATACTTCCAAAATACTGAACATCTCTGTTCCTAAAACGAAGAAACAAGTTAGGAGTCTCTTAGGTTTAATTCAATTTTATGGGAGATTTATTCCAAATTTATCTTCGATCATGGCACCTCTCTCAACATTGTTGAAGAAAGGTTCGCCTAATCTGGTCCGTTGGTCTGAAGAATGCCAATCTTCACTAGACCAAATCAAGAATATATTTTCTTCTCCTCCCATCTTAAGATTACCTACTCTTGATAGGACTTTTGTTCTTCGGAGTGATGCTTCATCCACTGGGATTGGAGCAGCACTGATGCAAGAATATGCAAATACTCTGCATCCTGTTATGTACATTTCTAGAAAACTAAATGCGGCAGAGAGGAACTACTCGGTTTTAGACCGTGAGTTGTTAGCGATGGTTTGGTCAATTCTAAAGCTACAAAGATTCCTCCTGGGCGCACATTTCATTCTAGAGACTGATCAGAAAGCTCTTACAGCTATTCAGGCTAAGAATTTGAAGAGTTCGAGATCCACTCGATATGCTATAGCTCTTCAACCTTTTCACTTCACGGTACGAGCTATCCGTGGTGCGGATAATGTGATGGCTGACATTTTGTCTAGATGCCCACATGACTCCAACTAATACTTCTGTCCTATATTTCTATATATTACAGAGTCATAACACACCTATATTTCTACAATAGATTAGCACATCTGTACTTACTTTATATGTACACACTATCGTGCTTTGTTGTCATCTTCTTCTGTTCGTTTTTTAAGATGATAGAGGAGGACTGAGTAGTTAATATAAGGGCCGTTAGTTTACTAAACAGCCACAATTATTAATAATGTATTGTACCTTATGAAGCATATTAGTTATTAATTAGCATTATATTGCTTGTACTTTCTCAGAATGTCATTGTTGAGCTGAGGACTTACCTTACTAGTATCAAGCATGACGAGTTCTAGATTGTGTACTTACCCTCGGAATACCAGAGCATATGTCCTGGATCGTCATGTAGTTTAACTTTACTATGTACTTATGTCATTACATGTCAAAGAATGTACTATTTAAATTTTCCTATCAGATTTGTACATCCATTTTTAAAGACAATATTAGAGTATGCTGTTTAATGATGATTATGGTCACTTGCATACGTATATTGTGTTTACATGCTAACGTGATGTGTGTTGGTGACACCTCCCCGATGTGAATATTTTTTGAGACATATTTATTTTTCTGTTGAGGTATATCCTCACCAGACACTCTATATTTAGCCTCATGTTAGGCAATTTAATTAATTATCAGCGCATAATTCGTGCGTTTTGAGCCGCTTATCGCATGCTCTTTGATATTAAAAAAAAAAAAATATGTTCCACATTTTTTTTTTATCGGGAGGAGGTGGTGATATGTTGCGTGATAAATTCTCGCAACATCGTTTTATTACAATATCTATTTTATAACGCAAGGGCAACAACTGCTTGAAATTTATAGTCACTTTTCTCGGTAAGCATTTGTCTTCTCGCGTTGGTATTGAATGCAGTTAAGTTTTGAGCTGTGGTCATTTTGCGCTGGACTGCGCATGACTGGTCTTGCTTCTTGGTCGATCGATTTCCGCCCACTAGTGGAGTGAGCGATTTGAATGGCGAAAGAGATGCCTCGTTGAAGAGGGGATCTCCGCTATTTTTTTTGTTCTGTCAGGGATGTGTAGTCCTCTTAATGGATATTTCGTTTATTCGAGATAATACCTCTAGTGTTTCCCACATGTCGGGAGGCGTGATATTTCTGTGTATTTCCTGAAGGCAAGGTAAATTGACTTTTCATTAACTCTATCGATTTTGGGTCGTGAGCGATTTCGATTCATAGCCTGTCTTCGAAAGTCGTCGTCACGACATGTTTTCCCAGCTCACATGTCGCTGTATTGTACTGCATCGGTTGATGCATGTCCCAAGGACCATTACTTGCTACTTTGTTAAATGAACTAGGTTTGGAAAACCTTTATTATCTAGAGGATATTTTTGAGGACATTATTTATACTTCGGCAGACGTGTCTGTCTTGCTGAAGTCAGACTAAGGAGAGTGAACTGATCTCATACATCTGGTTATCTCCTGGCTGTTATAGAAAAGGATGGAGTTTTTCACCTGACTACATTTACAGCACTATGAAATATAACATGCATCTGACTCATCATTGTAATGCTGTCTACCGTCTATTGCTGTATTGAATGTTGCTGTGATAATGACTGTTTGATGTGCCTACATATTCGCGTAACCATTTTGTCACTGTGGCGTCCACAATAGATAATGAAGAAAAACGTCAACGGCTGTTACAAGAATCATTGACTTTATACGTCGTGAGTTTACTGACGTCCTATGTGGATTGCCCTGTTATTTTTGTATGAACATTGTTTGACTGAACACATCTGCACACTACACAAAACCAGACATGCGGATACCATTCATCATCATATGGCATCACGCATCAGACACATAGCGATGAGATCAGGCTTGTGCAGTGAAAACCATATTTCTCAAAAGCCTGGACAAAACGGCAGATCGAATGTGTGCCAGTCATCGTTCACTGTGTATTTCATTGAATAAATGTGGTAAGATTGACTTTATTAACATGTATTTAAAATAAAAATTGAATGTGAGATAATAATGTACGACAATAAGTAAGTAGACTTGTAGCAAACTTAGGCAGAGCCTAGAGATTAATCCACTATGTGTTAGACTGTCAGAGAGGTGTAAAACTACAAGAAAATATGTATGATTGTCATCAAGGAGCATAACACCTATCCTATTATATGGAAAGATGACAGCTGGAATTGCAGTGGCGTTGTAACTATTAGGGGAGAGGAATACTGGTGTACATTGTCACATCAAAAGATAATGGTGGCATAGGTTGGTATAAAGCTATGACCCTTTTCGTTTGTTTGTAATGTACCTGTACTTAAATGTGGAATAGTATAGTATACTAGGTATAAAGAAGGATGCATAACCTTCACATTTCAGGGTCCTGAGTACTGACGTTGGTACTTGTGTGATATTTCACCGCTAAAATAAAATTTTCCAAATTCATTACCAAAACTGATAACCGTACTTTTTCTTGACTGGAAAAGGTTGATTTCACATTGTGATTTGGGAGGGCAAGTTAAAAAAAAAAAAAACGTTCGTCATGCATTCATAGTTGAAACGCTTACGACAGACCCGCCCTCAACCCCCCCCCCCCCCGGTATTTTAAGTTTATAAGCAATAAAACGGTATTGAATTGGGACCTTAGATGCGTCAACAGTGATCCACTACCGCGATAAGTTACCGGGTTTCTGGTTCAAAGCTTGGTAGAGTCTAACCAGCTGTAAATGGGTACCTGACTCTGATCTTGAGTTAGAGAAGGCAACAGCAACGAGGACGGGAACAGGTGTCACGCATCAGTCTAACCAGCTGTAAATGGGTACCTGAATCTGATCTTGAGTTAGAGAAGGCAACAGCAACGAGGACGGAAACAGGTGTCACGCATCAGTCTAACCAGCTGTAAATGGGTACCTGACTCTGATAGGGACTTGAAAGCTGATGATGATGATGATGATTACGATGACTAGCAATTCCCTAGACTTAAGGGTCTTTTATATTTGGACATGCGCCCTAATATAACCGACTAGATTGAACGGGACGCGCCTCGCCAAAACGAGACAAAACTTTAAAAAAAAAACCTCACCACTGGGTGTGGAGGGCTGGGTGGAGAGGGCTGGGTGGGAAGTTGGTCCCCCTCCCTCACTATGCACTGATCCTTGTCAAATATTTACCTAATCAGAGCCGGGTTAACGTAGTAGCAAAAGTAGCATTTGCTACGAGTCCCGCGCTTTTAGGGCCCCACGCCAATAAATATGTACATCATTTTTTGGTCATTTTCTAATACGAGCGTTAAACCAATGATCTTGTGATGTATGCCATCTTTAGCGCCTTTTCATTTCATGTCACGAAATTGTGAGAGAAAGAGCATAACAGGGTGACTTAGTGTGACTCTTTATTACTTTTATCTTAACTGTTTGCGGACAGAAGCAGTCATTATCTTTGGATTTTTGTTGAAAGCCTGTACACCTTCTTTTCTGCTTCTACCTACCGGTGAGGTCTCCTTTCTACTGCATTATGTGCTGGCGGTAGTCATAATAAGTCCCATTTGCCCTTTGTGAAATGGTCCGCTTGGGCAGATGCGACAAAAGCACTTTTACACAGCTTTTCTGCAATAAAACAAGTCTTGGATGATATTTCAGATAACAATGATCAGAAGGCAGAGTGTCGTCAACAGGCTCGTTGTCTACTTTCAACCATGATGAAGTTAGAAACAGGAATAATGATCATACTGTGGGATCAAGTATTACACCGTTTTCAAATGACCAGTGCTTCTTTGCAATCTTCTGACCAAGATTTGAATACGGCTTGTGCACTCTATGAATCCCTGCGGGGGTATATTCAAGCTATGCGGTCTACTTTTGCAGACATAGAGCAAAAGGCCAAGGATCTGACTGAGTGTAAACATTATCAAGAACAAACTCGAAGGAAACACAAACGAAATCGAGAGTATGATGATTTCAGTGGTTCCAGCACAATTTATGAATCTCAAACGCTTCTCAGCAGTTTAAAAGCCGAACATTTCTTGTCCTTATTGATAGCTTGCTACCTTGTCAAAACGCCAGAAAGCTTATCAAAAGTTGAATGATGTATTTGGATTCCTTCGTCAGTCACAGTCGTTTACAAAATACATAGAGAAACATTATCCACGCAACACCTGGACCCATGCATACACAGATGGATCAGAAACAAATGCAACAGAAAATGGAGGTGGGGGCGTCTTTCTGACCTTAAGCACTGGTGCAGAAAAAATGCGGTCAGTGGCGACAGGGACGATTCTCCAGGGTTGCTTTCTTTCTGAAGCACAGTCAGTTAGTTGCGGGCATGAAAAGCCAAAATAATACAGACCTGGGGATCTCAGAGAGTGCTACAGAGTCAGGTATCCATCCACTTACAGCTGGGTAGATTGTAGCGTGACGCCACCATGTCTCCAGCCCACTACCTTTGTCGAGAGAAGCCTGCGCTGAAACCACGGACGCCCTCATAAATGGTTGCTTGTCTAAAATAGAAGGATTGTAGTGGTATGACAAGATCACTAATGTGCAACTGATGACACGAACCAGGCAAGGGCCAGAAGAACGAGACATGGGAAGAAGACGCTGAAGATGGATAGGATACACACTGAGCAAACTTGCTTATAGCTTTACCAGGCAGTCCTTGGTCTGGAACCCCCAGGGTAAGAGAGGCAGGGGAAGACCAAGGAATACACGGAGAAGAGAACTGATGACAGACAAGAAGAGGATGAAGAAATTATGGAACGACCTTGAGCTGATGGCACAGGACAGGAAGACTTGGTATAAAGCAAATGCTCTTTAGGGACTTGAAAGCTGATGATGATGATGATGACTAGGTTGAACGGGACGCGCCCCGCCAAGACGAGGCAAAAATTTTACATTAAAAAAAATAAATACATAATAATACTAACCCACCTGTTAAATGGACTAATCCCGCGCAGGCGGGAAAAAAAAAGCCGCGCGGGCGGAAAAAAAAAGAAAAAAATTGTAAGGAAAGAGTACGGTTGTCAGTTTTGGTAATAAATTTCCCCTGACGTTAATGTAGTACCAAACGCTTGAGAACTGCTCGATTCAGGACTCTATCTGTATACTTCGAGCCCATGCTAGTGGCCATTGCCTATGAAAAAGGTGGAAAAGATTGTCAAGCGAGCAGAGGAAACGTTTTACCTGTATTCTCCTGCCAAGATAAGTTCTTGTTCGGCACCTGACAGCTCAACTAAAAGAACTTAACAGATTAGAAAGTGGCATTAAAGAAAACTGTGCCTAATATTAATATTTCCACAAGTGACAAACGAAAACAGACTTAACTTAAAGGGAGTGATTGTTGAGGATTGCTTCATGTCTGCAGCATGGCGCATTCCTCAAATGATTATATCTCCGCGACTGATGTCGATGATTGTTTCATGCTTACGGGCATTTGGATTTGAGCTCGATCCGAATGACTGTATCATGGAACACCTCAAATGAATAGAGATATATCTCATCGACCGATGTCGATGATTGTTGCATGTGTGCAGGCATTTGAGTTTTGATCACATTCGAATTGCTGCACCATGGAACATCGCAATTGAATATAGTAACGACATAGTATGCATATCACTATGCATGACGCGTATGTCTTTGTAACGTCATTCGACTTGTGGGTTTTGACCCGAACGGCAGTGTGTTTCAGAAGTGTGGCCATTGCCACTTATATTGTGTGGTATAACCACTTAGAAAGTGTGTGGCGTCAGCCACTTATTACTTGTGTGGCTGGGAAGCCAATTGAGCAGTGTATTTCGTGAATAAAACGTAAGTCGTATTGTTACTAACGCAGTTTGCATAATTATGGCAGATTAGCCAGGCATGGTATGCCAAAGGAACATTGTGGTACTAGCAACAGTGTAAGACTAGTATGGATAGATATTATACAGCTAGCGGCAAGCGTAAGCCTAGTGTAATGGACATTAGACGACTAGCAGTAGACGTAAGCCTAGCGTAAGAAGTGTATTACAAAACTAGCAGGATAATTAAGTCTAGTGAAAAAGGCTATTGTATAAACTAGCGACGGGAGTAAGTCTAGTTAGCCTCTGAATTTATGCCAAAGGACATTGGCCGTTAAAAGGAACTGACCTCTAACCAGAACTCTAGATAGAGATTGATGAACATGTGTTAATGAACTAATGAGAACTCTTACAGATCGTACATGAATGTGATGTGACTTTTGTTCCCATGTAGTTGATGTCTGCTCATGGAATGAAATTATTAATTAAATATTTTGAGTCGTCAAAATCACGGTCTTATCAACTGAAGTATTCGGAGTTGAGTTAAATGCTGTTTATCTTCAACTAATCATGACCAGTGATGATTAATGTCTTAAAACACTGCATCTCACACTGCTAATATAGTCAATAAGACAAGAGACTAATACAGGTCAGTCAAGGGACAAATATTTAATATGAAACATGTTCAGCAGATAATGCATCACACGGGTTAAGCAGACAAGATCGATACCAACGAACAGTATTACGGAATCCTACAAAAGTGATAAGAACCCGAGGGACTTCTACTCTAGAAACAGAATACGCATATAACAACTTGGTCATCCTCAACAGACTAGGAGTCATCGAAGCACCCATAACATACAACATTGCCTGAGAGAATATTATTTTCTTCCACCACAAGAGACTGATCCAAGCAGGTAGAACAGTAATCTTCTACTCGAGAACCTGAACCAGTGAAGAAGGTATTTCTTCAGCAAATTCACCTGAAGCTGCGACGCAGATCGATTGAAGAAGCTACGTTCGAAGACCGAAGCGATACTTTCAAACGGTTGTCCTACTGCGAAGTTCAAGGTCTTCAATCAATGGACTTCAGCTGTTGAAGACACTGTTCGGAACTAGGATTAGAATTACATGCACTCATGTATTTCTCAGAGGGACAGTTAAACAGATAAGTTCTTGATTTTTACTTGTGCGCTTGAACATTATCTTACCGTCCTTGAATTAGCTTAGGTCCACAGTTCATCATCACTTTGCTTACTTTTCTACTCATCATCTGTGTTCCCCATTCATGTTTATTCGTATATTTGTATATTCGTCGTGTTTAATATTGACTGCAATTTTCCCCAGGAAAACTTCAGTGAATGTTAACTTCTATTAGATTTGCATGCTTATATTCGCTGACTGAGGATCTGACTGATTATATTTTTTTTTTTTGGAGTCAGGATATAAATGTTTCTTCAGTCCGCAATATAACCATATTTTGTGTACTTAGCAGTTTCGTTATGTAAATTACGTCATCTTTATTTACGTAATCTCATTTCAGTACTGTTGACAATTGTTTTCGTGTGTGATCTAAAACTTCTTTGTCTACACGTTTCGTTTATGACGACTTGTCTTGTTATATTTTTGTGATGTAAATTCTTTTCTTTCTTTTACTGATTACTGTGTATAAGTCTCCCTTATTTACTTTATAATTGTAAAGTGTTGTCGTATAACTGAGAAATCATTTCATTGTAACTCATTTGATTGTTTTCACTGTCTTTGTCACATGTTCTTGGAACTTGTTTGTTATTGATTAATATATTCATGTACATATTATAGTGAGTTCTATAGTCCTGGTGTATATTATAGACTACCGAAGGTACTCAGAAACCTATTACCATGTCTACACTACAGGAATTCATTGATATTGGAAAAAGTTATGGGAAATCAGGAGCGGAACTACAAAGTTTTGCAGATACGAAATATGATGAATACTTATCGCGTCTGGAAAGAATGGAACAGCGCGAAGCGACTAAACGAGCTGAAGAGCTTAGGAAGTTTGAATTAACCCAACAGAGGGAAATGAAGGAAAGAGAATTAACACAAGAGAGGGAACTGAAAGAAAAGGAAATGGCACAACGATATAAAGAAATGGAATTAAGGAGAATGGAACTGATGCAACTAGATCAGGCCCATAAAAATGCCATTGAGATGGAAACATTAAAACTTCATGCAGAAAAAGAAAAAGCTTTAGAATTAGCTAAAGTGCAGTCTGAACAGACTAAGACTGCGGCTGGCACAAATATTTTCTATCCTAAGCTAAAAATGCCACATTTTGACCAAACTCGCGATTGCGTTGACTCTTTATTATCTAGATTCATCATCAAGGTCACAGCTCTGAACATACCCAAGGAAAGATGGAGCAGTCTTTTACTTGATTTTTTGACTGGTGACTCACTTAAATGTTACATGAGTCTTGACGAAAAGAGTAGAAACGATTTCGAAGTCGTAAAAGAGGTATTACTAAGACGTTTCCAGTTAACTGAGTCTGGATTCAGAGATCGTTTTCATGCGGCGAAGCCAAGTAAGGATGCAGATTTTGGTGAATTCATTGCATCTATTAAACATTTTTTTAGCAGATGGATTGATCTTTCAGGTATGATCACAGAATCGAAAAACATATCCGACAGAGGTTTTTATAACTTCCGTTCATCGCTCTCCTCCAGATCTCCGTCGAGAGACAAAAGTAAACATAGACATGCAAATAATTGCAGTGTCAAAAAGGAGAAAGGTAATGATGATAATGATCATGCGAACGCATGTATGGTAATGAATGATACATGTTATGAGTGTCAATCGAAAAACAGATTAAAGTCTACAATTACACTTGATTGTGGTCATTGTATGCCTACAATGTCGGCATGTGTAAATGTCGGTTATCTTACATTTCATCCAGGAATATTGGAGGGCAAGGTAGTGAGAGTTTTGCGTGACACTGGGTCCTCAACGATAGGCATAAAGCACTCGCTTATCGAGCCTTCTGCTTTTACAGGCAAATCAGTTAAGTGTGTCACATTTGGTGGGAATATAGAAACTTTCCCTGTGGCACGAGTATACATTGATACTCCTTTTTACACAGGCACTGTTTATGCCTGCGGCTTGAGAGCACCCATTACTGAAATTATAATAGGAAACATACCAGGAGTTAAGGATTGCACTCCTGAGGAGATTGCAATATGGGTTGAATCTCACCCACAGGTGGCGAATGCTGTTGTAACGAGAGCACAACAGTTAGCTACGGACATGGCTACACCACCTCTTCCTATAATAGATACAATTATGTCTCAAGTTGGCACTGTTACACCTTCTGTTTTTGCAGAAAAACAGAAGAGTGACCCAACATTACAAGGATTGTTTAGCCGAGCAGAACAAAAAACGATGAAATACACAGGAGTGGCTAAACAATGGTTCAAGATAAAGAAATCAATACTCACTAGATATTTTGATGATGGCAAAACAGTTATACATCAAGTGATAGTACCTAAAGAATATAGACCATTGGTCTTACAAACAGGTCATGACTCCCCTATGGCAGGGCATATGGGGATCAAAAGAACATTGTTTCGTGTTACGTCACAATTTTATTGGCCTGGGGTTAATAAAGATGCAAAGTTATACTGCAAATCATGTACGACATGCCAAGGTATAGCACGTAAGGGCAGGTTCCATACGGCACCCTTACAAATTACAGACGTGCCTGAAAGACCTTTCAAAAAGATCGCAGTTGATATAGTGGGTCCTTTATCAATTACTTCAAATAATGGATTTCGTTATATTTTAACTTGCGTAGATCTTTGCACGCGTTGGCCAGAGGCCATACCATTGAAAACCATCACGATTGCATCTGTGTCTGATGCATTATTTTCGATATTTTGTCGAATCGGTTTTCCGGAGGACATTTTGTCAGATCAAGGATCACAATTTACGTCCAACATTATGAGGGATTTAGAATCCATGTTATCTATTCACCACTCGTTTTGTAGTGCCTATAGGCCCCAATCAAACGGTGTGTGCGAGCGCTATAATGGCACTCTAAAACAGATGTTATCTAAGATAACTGAGGAATGCCCTCGGGAATGGGACCGGCTTCTCCCGGCGGCCCTATTCGCTTTTCGTGAAGTGCCTCACGAAAGCACGGGATGGTCTCCGTTCGAATTGGTTTATGGTTCGAATCCTCGCGGACCAATGATGATACTCAAGGATTTGTTGGTTGGAGCATCAATTGATACAGCCACTCGAAACAGCTACGAGTTGGTTATTGATCTCCGACAACGAATCATTGATGCGTGCACTTATGCATCCCAGAGTATAAAATCAGCTACTCAACGATCGAGACTATTACATAACCAAAAGAGAATATTAAGATCCTTCAAACCAGGTGAAAAAGTTTGGTTATTGCTACCTCATAACGATAACAAATTACTAATATCATGGCAAGGTCCATTTGATATTATCAAACAAGTCACAGATGTTGACTATTCTGTGAACGTTAGAGGGAAAATTAAAACCTTCCATGTCAACATGCTAAAATTAGCAGTTGAAAGACCACAGGAATTAATTCCTGTCATTAACTCTATTGATGATTCTTCACATCATACTGCTTCTTTTGCTGTTGTCCATGAGGAAGATACCACGTCGTCTATCCCTTTACAATTCCAATTACAGTTAAAAGAGATGATACATTTAGGTGTAATATCTCCTTCGGAATCACCATATGCATTCCCAATGGTGATTGTTAAGAAGAAGGATGATTCTTTACGTATTTGTATTGACTTTAGACGATTGAACAAAATTACAATCACAGACGGTGAGCCTATGCCACTTTTAGAAGATCTTTTGTCAGAATTATCTAATGCTACTTTCTTTAGCAAACTAGATCTCTCTAAGGGCTACTGGCAAATTCCTCTTGCCGAAAACGCCAAACCTTACACAGCTTTCACAACTCCTTTTGGTCTCTACCAATGGAATTACATGTGTTTTGGTTTGGTGAATGCACCAGCGACGTTTGTGCGCATGATGCGCCGCCTTCTTGGCGATCGTAAAGATGTCATCACGTACATCGATGACATCTGCCTATTTCATGACTCGTGGGAAGACCATATTGATGGTTTAACTTCTCTCCTACATACTTTACGTATGCATGGTTTGACTGTGCGACCTTCAAAGGTCCAAATAGGTTGTCAGGAAATTTCTTTTCTTGGTCACCGCATAGGTAACCACAAACTATATCCTGACGACAATACAGTCAAAAGAATTCTAGAAATTTCTACCCCTTCTACTAAGAAACAAGTTAGAAGCCTTTTAGGCTTGATTAACTATTACCATAAGTTCATCCCGCATTTCGCACAACTATCTACACCTTTGTCTGCACTGTTGACCAAAGGTAGTCCTAATAAGGTATGTTGGGACCAAGATTGCGAAAGCGCTTTAGTAACAATTAAGAAATTATTTAGTAATGCACCGATTTTGTTATTACCGAATATACGTATCCCATTCATACTCCAATCAGATGCCTCGAGTTACTCCATGGGTGGCTGCTTACTGCAATGTTACGAGGAAACACTCCATCCATGTTTCTATGTGTCAAGGAAACTCACTTTGGCTGAACAGAAGTATGCGACAGGTTGTAGTGAAATGGACAGAGATACAACGGTAAAATATCTCCAAAGATAACATTTAAGGATAAAAACATAATGCGTAGGCTGCGAATAGTACATGATCGCCTAGACCGCGGGTCATCACCCTCCATAAAAATTGACTTGCTAGACAGGAGGGGAACGGAGGATCAAAAAGGAAAAATATGACTGGAAAGATTGCGTGAGACTAGAAAGGCTAAGGAGACGCAATTGGGGGGGGGACGGAGAAAAGTCACGTTTCCCAAGTTGACATAAAAAGTAAGCAACTCGACAGAAGGGACCATAGATATGTTACGTCACAGTCATTTATTGGACGCTTTTGCGCGATACCAAGCCCTTGATTTGAATTCAGCGGCTAAACGCAGATGTTAGGAATATTACAAAAATTAAAAAGTACTTTTTTCTTAATATTAATGTTAGGAATATAAAAAATTAGCTGGCCGGATGGCCTATTCTGAGCAGTGAACTAATATGTTCTTAATTTTACAGACGGATAGATAATATTGAAGATAATGACAAAAGACAGTGTTGTTCACATCATCGACAGACTGTATTGAATCTAAAAGTGTCGCTAATTGCACAAAAAAACACGACTTTGGGACGCAGGTGTTCAAATTTACTTAGTATGGAGGAGAGGGTTTTTGGGTGGTAGCTGTGTCTAAATATAACTTTTAACGACAAAATTTTGGAGGGGAGAGAAAGGTTGGTTCAAAAATCAAGTACATTTTGTAGAAACACAAGTAGAGACGGACAGACTAACAGATAACCATCCATACTTGACTGAAGCATGACTGAAATGACTTTATGGTAGGAAATTTGAATTTAAAATAAACCTAGGCAGTGATTGGCCACAGACAATCATATCATTAGCGCTCAGACGCGAAAGTGGGGCCATTCTTCAATAGTTGTTCAGTGATAGACACAGATTTTAAAGTGTGGTGATTTCCATATGAAAGAAAGTGTAATAAATTTAGGGACGCCATACTATAGCCAGCAGCTCAGCTGAGTTTTGCTAGCAATTCTGTGTTATTTATTCATAATCTGGTAAGATTGAAATTATTTCTTTATATATTTTGAATATTGTTTCATGTTCGAGTGATTTGATACTGCCATATCGAAATCTAGCCTTACAAACAAGTAGGGATTTGCTCTAGACCCCCCGCCCTAGTCAGGGTCTAGGGACCAACAATGTACATAAACTCCAGCAAGGATTATGCAAGACAGATCAAGTGTTGAGAATAATGAAACATATTACCTATACTCTTTTAGGGCAGACAACTAATAAATATTTTTTCAGAACCTATAGTCTGGGAGGATCTATCTGATGTAAAACCACCATGGTAAATGTGCTGTTTGGTCAGAGAGATCTGACCTGTCTGTATGATGTGGTTGTTGTGTCAGTGTTGTGTCCAGACGTGGGTAGAGAATAGATTTTGACACATGGCCCATACTTTGATTGCAGAGCTGCGAGTTTCTGTTGTCAACCAAGCAGTGACTATTCAGTTGGTGACTTTACTCGAGTGTATCTGTGCAGTACTTGTGACAGAGACCACCATTATTGCCCGCCAGCACGGAGAGGTGGGACCATCAGTTTTCTGCACCAGAGCTACAACGACAAGATGAGTGAGCCTCTGGTCTGCTGGACTTTCACCAAAGCCCTTTAGTTACTAATACCCCCATAAAATTCCCACCATTTTCTGGACACTGTGTAGTCAATATAGACAGGTGTGATGAGGCCACCCCAACAGCACAAACAGTAACTATCCTCCCAAGTAGATGACTACTAGAACATTTTAATAAAACTAACTAGTATAGTACATATATATGTACACTATTACATTTATGATATAATATTCCATGCATTTCTTTCATAATTTCTAAATCCTTTTAAGTTCTGGTCAACCTAAAAAATTGATACAGAACAAAATAAATGTAATATAATTCTATCAAAAAATTTTACACACGTGAGTTAGTTCAGTGTATTTTAACATTTATTAATATTATTAGTCTTGTTAAATATCTGTGGGTATATCTATAACCTATTACACCACACTACATAGCATAACCCTAGACACTTTACGTAGCCACATTCATTAAAAAAAATTAAGTGTGAGGTCGTAGTGGTAGCAAGAAAGGCCTTCTGACAATTCACAACTACATTTTATCTCAGGAGCCTTCACAGCTGGCCTCATACAATTACATTTAGTAATATCACCATCATACAATACCATCAACACCACTACACAGGTGAACGTGAGCTCCTGTCGATGGTCTGGTGCCTAGAGAAGCTATCAAGATATCTCATCGGCACTCACTTTTTTATCATGACAGATCACAGTCCTCTGACGTATATAACATCTAGAACAATACGTAACTCTAGAATACATCGATGGTACCTGTTGATTCAAGAATTTTCGTTTACGATTCTGCCTATTGCTGGATCAGACAATAACTTGGCGGATCTTCTATCTCGCAACTTCTCTGAGAAGAAAACGAATTAACGCTTTAGTTACCGTTTTGAGAGGTATTGTTATTATTGTTATGAAATTTATTATGTCTACTTAATGAGTATGATAGTTATAAGTAGGTAGTACTAATATTAATATATTCGGGAGACGAGCGTCTTCTCCACCACTATCATCCGTGCCACAAGTGTCACGTTTGGAAGTGAGGGGGATGATGTTGAGGATTGCTTCATGTCTGCAGCATGGCGCATTCCTCAAATGATTATATCTCCGCTACTGATGTCGATGATTGTTTCATGCTTACAGGCATTTGGATTTGAGCTCGATCCGAATGACTGTATCATGGAACACCTCAAATGAATAGAGATATATCTCATCGACCGATGTCGATGATTGTTGCATGTGTGCAGGCATTTGAGTTTTGATCACACTCGAATTGCTGCACCATGGAACATCGCAATTGAATATAGTAACGACATAGTATGCATATCACTATGCATGACGCGTATGTCTTTGTAACGTCATTCGACTTGTGGGTTTTGACCCGAACGGCAGTGTGTTTCAGAAGTGTGGCCATTGCCACTTATATTGTGTGGTATAACCACTTAGAAAGTGTGTGGCGTCAGCCACTTATTACTTGTGTGGCTGGGAAGCCAATTGAGCAGTGTATTTCGTGAATAAAACGTAAGTCGTATTGTTACTAACGCAGTTTGCATAATTATGGCAGATTAGCCAGGCATGGTATGCCAAAGGAACATTGTGGTACTAGCAACAGTGTAAGACTAGTATGGATAGATATTATACAGCTAGCGGCAAGCGTAAGCCTAGTGTAATGGACATTAGACGACTAGCAGTAGACGTAAGCCTAGCGTAAGAAGTGTATTACAAAACTAGCAGGATAATTAAGTCTAGTGAAAAAGGCTATTGTATAAACTAGCGACGGGAGTAAGTCTAGTTAGCCTCTGAATTTATGCCAAAGGACATTGGCCGTTAAAAGGAACTGACTCTAACCAGAACTCTAGATAGAGATTGATGAACATGTGTTAATGAACAAATGAGAACTCTTACAGATCGTACATGAATGTGATGTGACTTTTGTTCCCATGTAGTTGATGTCTGCTCATGGAATGAAATTATTAATTAAATATTTTGAGTCGTCAAAATCACGGTCTTATCAACTGAAGTATTCGGAGTTGAGTTAAATGCTGTTTATCTTCAACTAATCATGACCAGTGATGATTAATGTCTTAAAACACTGCATCTCACACTGCTAATATAATCAATAAGACAAGAGACTAATACAGGTCAGTCAAGGGACAAATATTTAATATGAAACATGTTCAGCAGATAATGCATCACACGGGTTAAGCAGACAAGATCGATACCAACGAACAGTATTACGGAATCCTACAAAAGTGATAAGAACCCGAGGGACCGACTCTAGAAACAGAATACGCATATAACAACTTGGTCATCCTCAACAGACTAGGAGTCATCGAAGCACCCATAACATACTGGGGTCCCGAGTCCATAACAGTGATTATAACCAACAACTTATGGTGTAATACCAGTATTACCTCAAAGTAGAAGAATATAACCACACACTTATATTATAATAATAGTGTATGTATGGACAGAAGATCCACTGTGTTATTGGAATGTTATAAATGATTCTTTTGATTTCACTTTTGATTGTCAGTCCTGGTTCAAAATAAATTAGAATCAGGATAATAAATTGTACAAAATTTATTTACACAAATTTCAACCACTGTTTTAAATAAGATAGCCTTTTAAAGTGTCGTTGGTATGTTATTGTTGTAGTACTGTTGGTGGTTGTGGATAATAAACTGTTTGTATATTTGTTGGTTATTGCACATTACACTCCACATTCATAACCCTAGACACTACACGAAGTCATTTTATATAATAATATAGATTAATTTTGAATGAGATCAAATGGGTGGTAGCGGAAAGGTACTCTGGAAAGTTTAAAATACTATTTGTTAAATTCAGGGACCTTCATAGCTGATCTCATTTAATCCAATAATACTACATAACAACAATTCATAACATCAAAACCCACCACACTCTGTGTGTGTGTTTTTCATTTTGGCATAGTTAAATGTTGATGATATTTGCTCTCCTGGTCCTCCCTTTATTAGATAACGCTATCCCTTCTTCTGTCCCAATAATCTGTTTTCCTAGAATTCGCATGTTTCTATATTTCCCCTTATTTAAACATGAATGTTTTTATTCTAGTACAAGTTGGCACAGTTCAAGGAAGGTATATGGGGTAATCAGTGCCAAACTGTGGACACACACTCAGACCAGACATTGATCTCCCAAACCTAATTATTTCTTCCAAACCAGTAATTAAATCTCGGCGAGTTGGAGCGACCGCCGGCGAAAGGAAACGAGGTCTAACTAGGTCTGTTAACAACCAACGTTGAATGGTAGCATGAGTGGGCCTGTTAAGTAGCAAAGTTTGCTGAGGGATATGCCAGAAGTTTATCCAGTTACTGTAATTTGTGTTATCTCTTGTTGTTCCGGTTAATTAAACAATGATCGTTTGCGTGAGCGGGCATCAGTTGGAAGTTTGTTTGCTGTTGTTGTTGCGGTTGTTTGTCCGTCCGTTCGTGATTTTAACTGGGCACCGGGTGGGTAAAGAGTCTAATTTGGAAGTAACAGTGTTATGGGTTCAGTTCCTTTTGGAGTCATACTGCCATCATGGTTTTCGATTTATTTCTTAATGTTTTAAATCTGACTTGTCAATGATAACGTTGAACTGAGTCTGCTAAAATTATAATAATATCTTGTCGATACAGCCAGTTAGAAACAGATAAACTTTTCTCCTACCTTACATTCTGCTAATCTCCATGTCAGAATTCCCATTGTGTCAAGTATCAGTTATTATTTTGTTTAACTCAGGATAGGAATATGCCTAATTTGGAGAAATGCAGAAGGGATAGATCAAAGACAATCAGTTTTGATCAGACAGTGATTTTAAATTAATTTGGTATCCTGGTGTAGGTGCTTAAAATCTCAAATACGAGTGATATAAAAGTGTCCTCAAAATAAGTAGGCCTATGTGTGTCTCCCCTCGTACGGAGAGTCGTGCTCTTAGATAAGCAGATGAGAAATGAAGTGACCTGCAGCAGTGTTTCTAAAATCAGGGGGCCGCCGATCATTGTTGGGGCTTCTGCCAAAAATCGTATATTTAATCAATAAAAACTGATATTAACAAATACAGTCAGTGATAATGTTACTAGTCTTTAGTCTTTTTTAGAACATTATTTATGATGGTGTACAACCATCAAAGACAAAGAAAGTAATCGCCTGTTGTCTGCCGAAGAAGAAATGCCAGTAAACATCGTATTGATTTTAAATGTTAACTTTATTTTGAAGTTTAATTTTTTATTTTATTTTTTCATATTTGGAGGGGGAAAAAAGATGTGATTCTTAAAAGTACTGAGGCAACAGATACGGTAATTTTATTTTGTTTCACTATAAGCTGAATATCCAAAACTTGGACATGGTATTTCACGTCTGATCTTCCTGTACTTCATATGAACATGCAGAATATGAATATGAGAGCTTGGTTCCACTGATATACCACTAGTCATTGTTGATAAACCGACTGTACATCTCGAGAAACCGACCAGACTTCTGTAATGATCGACAGCCGTTATTTTTATAACGGATTACAACAGCCGCTCCTGCAGTGACAAGTTACGACAGCCGCTACTGCAGTGACAGGTTACGATCGCCGCTACAGCAATGACAGATTACAACAGCTGCTACTCTTGTGTCAGATAACTGCAGCATGTCATCCCGTTTGTTGAAGTTACGTGTAGAAGATTGATATGTGACTGAACCATGAAAGAATCTATCAAAGGATACATTTATTCGTCTTGTCTTCACCTTGATTGAATGTCTCTGTACGCTCAAAGATTATCTTTTAACCAAACTGTGGGTCCTTTTACCCTGCAGGCCTCATAACTAAGGCCGCACTGTAATGCTGTTGGCTAGTTTTCTCATTGTCTCATGTCCATCGCGAACGACTTGTTCAGCTGGTACTTGTTCGGTTCTTTCCATTAGCTCCACGTTGACTCATGGTCTACTTGAAGTTAATTGTAGATCAGGGGATTGGCAATAGGTCGATCGCATTCTACCGTTAGATCATTGTGGTGAGTTGGGATTATATAAATATAGTTATAGGGGACTTAGTGTACTGAATGAGATCAGCTGTGAAGGTCTCTGTATCTAATAAGTTTGGTATGTTACAGAGAACCTTGCTTGCTACCACATTTCGACCTCAATCAGACTTATTCTTGAATTGAATGATGACTTCGTTTAATGTCTAGGGTTATGATAGTGATGAAGTGTAAGTTCACAACAACCAACAGACAGATAAACACCTAATTTAAGATCCACAACAATTTACAACACTATGACAATCACCAACACATAACACTCTAAAGATTTATCTTAAGTAAGTCAAGTGTTAACTTTTATACAATGTATTAGCTTTTTCAATATATAGATATCCTGATCCTACTACAATGTGAATCAGGAATCACAATCAAATGTAAGCACAATGTTTATGTACAAGAATTTATACAAAAGATCTTTGTCCAGACATATAATATTATTGTAATATGAGTGTAGTGTTGTGATGTATTATTATGAGGTAATACTGGCTTTTAAGGCTAGGTTGTTGTTTGTCATCACGACTTCATGTGTTTGTACTGGTGGAAATCATATTGAAGGATTCACAGATTCTGGGTTTTTTTTCTGTCCCTTTTGTTTTTATAATAAAGTTCAGTTCAGGGTTATTTTATTCAAGGTTGAGCTTTTTCGTGCTGACAAGCGCTTATCTCATAATGCAGCTGCAGGAAACCTGTATCCTCTGCTCGCTTGCTTCTCAGTTTGATAGTATGATAGACAATGGCCGCTATCTTGTGCAAGGAGTCTGCTGCCAGCTTTCTGGATCACGCAGTACTCAGACCGGACGATGCAATATCACCATCTATACCACGGCCCCTGAAATGAGAAGGTTGTGCCTCCTTCTTCATAAATAATATACAATATCATTCCACACTGAAGTACATGACAGTACAAACAAACATAAAGTTCAGCGCTTTAGGCCAACTGCTAGCTTTTCATGTGACAATATACACCAGTATTCCTCTCCCTAATGGTTACAACGCCTCTGCAATTCCAGCTGTAATCCCTTCCATACAATAGGATAGGTGTTATGTTACTATATGGCAATCCAATATATATATATATATATGCAGTTATACTCCTCTCTGACAATCTTTTACATGGTGGAGCAATATCTAGGCTTTGCCTCATGTTTGCTACTGAACCACACACATACATACATAATTTATCATTTCACATTCAATTTTCATATAAAATCTTCTTTCTTTCTTTCTTAATCGGAACCTCTTCTACCCCATAAACAGGGTGTAGAGGGGACCCAAAGAGCACAAGGCTCCTGGGAAAAACATCCAATCAAAATGTTTGACAAACAGGTGATTAGCCCATTGCGCTTCATATAAAATACAGATTAAAAATGTCTAGCTTACCACAATTCGTAAGGAAATACACACTAAAGATGACTGGCACAGTTTGATCTGCGGTATGTCCAGGCTGTTATCATATATTTAATTTTGGATAACACTGCCTGCTCTCATCTCTCACAATGTGTAACGATATGGCGTCCCCTCTAAGATTTCTTCTGCCAATATCCAGTGTATTGGCCAATCGTTTTGAATATATTCAAAAGAGTACACAGTCATTCAAATATTTTCATTCACTTTTACTCTGTTTCTAGGCATTTATTTGTTATTCATAGGTCACCCAATCAAATTTCTTTTAACTTCAAAGTTCAGCCAATGGCCTCCCTCGTACTATCTTAGACTTTCTGTCACTACTATGTTTCAACAAAATTCAGTGAATTCCATCCCAAGCAGATATGACCAAACCTGAAAGTATCTATGTTCTCTATATGTTTTATTACCAATATCTAATTATCTAATGGACTTTTTAGATAATTTATCACATATTCCTAGTCCACTAGCCTTCCTGTACACGAATATATGATTTTCAAGGGGCTAAGTGGCGTAGTTAAGAATACGATCTTTTTTCGATGTTAAGTGTTTAATTTCAACTACTACCTGTTCAATTCTTTACGACTGTACTATCAGTATAAAGTCAGGAGCCCTACGTAAAATATCAGGTTTCCTAATAAGAATTAAACCTGTTTTCAAAACCTAACATCGTATCGTTAGTTTTTTTCATCACTGTTTATTTGAAAAAATCAGGCCATGCACACTGCGAGTTGGTTTATTTTTAGACACACTGCGAGTGGCTTGCGTTACTGTGTTCCATGGTCCGTCTACCTCTCTCTGTTTTTTCCTTCTAAGCCCGTCTGTCTTTCCAAGGCTAACCTTGTGCGCGATTTTGCACTAATGTTAGTTTTTAAAATCAAGGTCGTCTATAAGATTTTACTACACATTCTATTTTTAGAACTACGGTTATCGCCGTATCGGTAAGCCTAAGCATTTTATTTAGGAACGAACGAATTAGGACAAGTAGAATTCTTGTGTTAGCCATTACGGCGTTATACAACGAAGGCGTTATCTATACTGGGAAAGCACTGGTCTTTCTCCATTCTTCTTCCTATCGTATTATTTCGTTCTGCTTTACATTTATATTCTAATTTATATATGGGTATTAGAATTTTTCACCACAATCATATGGGATTATTTGGTAGATTTTTAGGTGATGGAGGGTTTAAAAAAGAAAAAATTCCAGCTAGTGACGTTTCGGGCTAGCCCTCTCTCGCCTATATGTATTTATATATATATATATATATATATATATATATATATATATATATATATATATATATATATATATATATATATATATATATATATATATATATATATATATATATATATATATATATATATATATATATAAGCTCGGTATCCCCTGATCATATTTACTTTTCCCCCTCGTTTCCAGTGAAAACCCACGAACTAGCTTACAAACATTCACTTTAGTTGTAAACTGCGTAAGATAGGAAGGCGATTTTTTTCTTTGTAGTAAAGTTAACATTCGTCAAAATAATATTTAGTTAAAATTTTCCACGGCTGTATCGATGGACTTGCAGGAAGCAGATCGCCCGACAGAGATAACAGTTGAAAACCTGAAAACAGAATATGATTTCTTCAAGGTACATCTTTAGAGAGCTTAGTGTTTCTAAAGTAGATTCCTACTGCTAATGGGTTGCCTACCGCTGTTGTAGATGGTTACTTCTACAGGATGGAGTAACCTGCCCTTGTCCAACCTTCTGTAGTCGCTATGTATGGCAGACACGGGCCGTCTCAAATGTCTTATTCGTTGCAAACCTTTCAGACCATATGTACATCAGTTGGTAGTTAACTAAACTGACAAGATATCAGATGGGTATATGGCACGGGTGTGTTTGTAAATATGTACTTCGATTTCATAAGTGTATTTTACAACAGAAAAGCCAAGTTTTACTTTTGTATTGATTTAGAGAAATGTTTATTTTTACTAAACGTCTTATTACAACAAAAATCCTTCACCCATACAGAAACTCACACATTCGCACTCAAATGCTAATTTGACCCTGTATTTCATATATTTCTTTACGGCAGGCATTATACAGTCAGACATGTAAAGTACAGTACACAGCTATTATGAGTGGTCTCAACTAGGGTATTTAAATGATGTAAACTTGTCACTTTTCAGTCCTGCATTTCAGCAACACGTTGTATTTGTATCTGGGAACCTCTGAGGAGACACAAACACAATCTCAGGCATGTGGCCAATAGATGACTAATATGAGGTGTAGTGCATGGGCCTGGCCACCTCATATTGTAAAATAAAATGTAACAAAAACTATCACTACAACAACACATAAAGTACTCTGGCGCAAGCTTCTTGTAAAGTGACCAAATTCTGTTATGGCCCCATGCTGTTTAAAGAACGTCAAGGGAGAATTTAGTTGATGGTTGAGGTGATTTAAACAAGACCTGTTACATTTTATTTTTACGTCGTTAAAAAGTGTGTAGCAGAATTGATCTCTTCATGATCACTTGACTTATAGGTTACCACTCGTAGGAAGAAATAATGTGCTCAAGGGGGGCTAACTGCCGTGGTGGTGGCTGCGTTCTTGACAGAACGAAAAGAGAGTATTACTTTATTGACAGTACTTACAAGTAGAGGTTGTCTAATAGAAGTTACTGGCGTAGGGTAGTGAAGTGTTAGAGACTTCACTGTACTAGATCTTAGCTTAATGAGGTATGGTGACCAGTTCCCTTCTCGCTGCTTTTGCCTTCCCTAACTTAGGAGCAGAATAATGTACCTATTTACAGCTAGGTTAGGTAGACTAGTGTGCCGCTACCAGGTTAGGCTCCTTTCAACTTTGCTTGGAGTGACAAACGCTGTAACCACTCTGCCACGCAACGCTACGAACCGGTCACCACACCTCATAAACTTGCGTAGTATATTGAAGTCACTTCACTCCCCAGTAACAGTAACGGCTATGTGACTGCCTACTTACAGGTAGAGAGACATTTATGTGTACTGTAGAAATAAAAACACAGATAACACTTTCAAAACACATCAGCCTCAATGGTCTTGAGCTCTACCTGCAGAGCAGAGTGCGAATGGGTTTCTTAAAAAGGCTCCCTTTCTCTCTTTCTGTCTCTTTCAATGTTAGAAAAATAAGAATCATGTTTTTAAAGATCCCTTGAGGTGGCTTTCCCAATTCTTCCGTTCTCATTCATAGCTCTTTACAAGAATCGCATTATTGAGGTCACTGTGCTCCCTTTCTGTTTATTTATATTACCTCTATAGAGCATACATTTTTTTTTAAATCCCTAATCTTCTTGTATTCCGCTGCATCTTTTCTGGTAACAAAAGTTATGATAACGCACATAGGTCGTTGTAAACAACATAACGCGAGGATTCTTCAAATTGTTGTGGCGGCGTAATCAAATCTGGTGTATCCTGCCTGCTTTAGGGCGCAGATTCCTGGGTGTGTATTTATGAGAGAGAAAGAGAAAGAGACCCTAATTTTTTAAGCATACAGATATGTGCAGGGGGGCCAACTGAAACAATAATTATTTATACCAGCATTATGTCATCATATGAGTCACATGTGCGAGGACAGTAAGTAGCATTAAACTACAGACCTAGCGGTGTATCACTATCGAAAGAATATTTCGAGAAATAGGGAATCAGTTGGTTGCGACACTTTGTAAAGATGAATCATCGGCCAAATGGCAGCACAGGCATGTAACCTCAAGATGAAAGCGACCTTGAATTATTGACAACTCAGAAGAAGATAATTGGGAGGTGACGTAGACAATATGACAGCACATAAACAGCAGTAGCTGAATCTAATGGATCCGAAAAAGGAAAAATAAATAAAACATTTAGAGGTACTTTGTGAAATGAAGGAACAGCGCGATTATAGACACAAGTCAAAGTTCATTACGCTGTGGTGAAATAAGAAGATGAATATTATGTAATTAGTAGTAGTTGGGGCAGTAGAGGGTGTGGTGGGTAGTAGAAGCAGTAGTGGTGATGTGGATTATTGTTGGTGGGGTAAAAGTAGTAGTTGTACTATTTTTTGGTTTGTTGTGGAATAAGATAATTAAAGTAATAGACGAGCGAAAATCTGTTATATTATCAACCCTGTTTGGCTCACGTGCTGTACATAGCAGGTTAGTTTACACCTGACATAGCATTCCCTCGTCGTTGTCGACCCTTAAAACATTATTCTAATTGAAAGGCGGGGGCTGGCATCTAATTATGGTTCGGTATTCGGGTAAATGTTACATGCTGCTAGACAGAGCTTAATTATGCAGATATATGCAAATACTTGTATAGAAATGGTTCGAATATAGAAAGTGAGGTTTAGTTTAGTTCTCGGCGTTCGCGACAGTTCATTAGCCATGTTATGGATGGCTTTAAGCCTTTGTATGTGCCAGGTTGGGGGGAAATCAGTTTTCTTACTCTACGATCCCAGAACAAAGGAAGGAATTTTCTGTAGCCACTCGTGTCACTCCACTCAGTGTTTAATTGTGCAGGCATTGCTTTTATTTATGTCCTGTTGATAATTGTAGTGTCTTTTTCTAGACAGTCTGTTTTTAACGAGCGTTTTAGGATTTGTAGTTTTGTTTTCGTGTGATTTGTAAGTTTGCAGTTTGCCATGTGATAAGTAGAGAGAAAAATTTAGTTTTTTTTTTTTTTAAATATATGTAGACAGCAGGCATACAAAGAACACGTTAAGGAAATGCGCGCAGGAATATGTATACTTTTGTGTTGCGAGGCTGTGTGTTTGTTGGTTGGTTGTATTACAAGGGGATTGACATAAAATCTTCGGCCTGACCATGAAGGAGTCACAGGAGGAAGATGAAACTTGGCACATTTAAAGTTCATCATATTTGCACTGAATGTGTAAAGTACGCGTTTGTTTCTTCAATGGGTTTTCCCGCTACGGTGCACGGCGCAATGTACCCTATTGACCGGATCTGCTGCTCCAAAGATTTGACAAAACAATGGAAAAGAAGGAAGCCAGAGCTGTGATAAAATTTCTGATGTTTCAGGGAAAAACACCTACAGAAATACACAGGGAGATGGAACCAGTGTTTCGTGATTCTTGTCCTTCATATACTTCGGTAAAAAACTGGTGTCAACAGTTTAAGTGCGGCCGCTCAAATGTTGCTGATCTGCCAAGATCTGGTAGACCAGCCTCAGAGTGCAACGATGAAAATGCAACAAGAGTGAAGAAAATCATTGACCAGGATCGAAAAATGACAATTGTGGAGATAGCTAGTAGAGTAAAACTAAATGAAAGAACAGTTTATAGAATTTTACACAACAGACTGAACATGAGAAAAGTGTGTGCACGCTGGGTTCCACGACTGTTGACACGTGAACAGAAGCAAACGAGGGTAAATTGCTGTCAACAGTTGCTCAAAAAGTGTCAGTCAAAAAATTTTTTGGAGACCATGGTGACAGTAGATGAGACTTGGGTACACCATTATGACCCCGAATCCAAAATTGCCAGCATGCAATGGAAAACCCCAGGCTCCCCAACACCTGTCAAGCCGAGGGCGCAGAAATCTGCAGGAAAAGTGATGCTGACTGTTTTTTGGGACTGCAAAGGTGTCCTTTTCAAAGATTATCTGCCTCATGGCAACACAGTTAATGGACAGTACTATGTAGATCTTCTCACAAAACTAAGAAAGGTTGTGACCAGGAAACGAGGGATAACGCGCACTCAAAATTTTCCTTTGCTTCAAGACAACGCGCCCTCTCACAAAGCACGGCTTGTGCAGCTAGCAGCCAACGATTTGAATATTGAAATTCTTCCACACCCACCATATTCTCCAGATTTGGCTCCATCAGACTTTTTTCTATTCCCAAATCTTAAAAAACAGCTAAAAGGAAATCATTTTGACAGCGATGAAGAGGTTATACTGGCATCTGATGACTGGTTTAGTTTGAAAAATAAGGTGTTCAACTCCAAAGGTCTTTTCAAGGTCAAGCAGATATGTCAGAAGTGTGTCAATTCAGACGGTGGCTATATTGAAAAGGAATAAACACTATACAAAATTTCAGCTCTCTGTGACATGTCCTTCATGGTCAGGCCGAAGACTTATGTCAATCCCCTTGTATTTTGTATAACAGAGGGGGAGTCAAAAAATAACCTTAATATGGCAATAAAAAGTCAAAATCACGTAGTAGACGGTTGTATTTCAGATGCGTTATGCCCTCCCGCTTGAGGTACCATGTGCGCGCAGGCCCGTCGTCCTGATGGGAAGTATGACGTCAGCAAACCATAGCCAAGATGGCCGCCCCCTTGGAAGCATGCACGAGAGAAGAACAGCGTGCAGTTATCCGTTTTTTTGTGTAGTGAGGGTGAGAAACCAGCAGACATTCATCGGAGGATGAAGAGGCAGTATGGGGACGCTTGTGTGTTGCTTCAGCAGGTGTATGAGTGGCACAGGAAGTTCTAAAGGTGGGGTGTCAACTGTGACTGATGCAGCTCGCTCCGGCCGGCCTCACACTGCGACTACGCCTGACGCTATCGCTGCAGCGGAACGAGTGATACGGGAAAACCGGCGCGTAACAATCGACGAGGTAGCTGGAGAATTGAAGATCATTCATGGCTCGGCGCACCACATTATTCACGACGTGCTGCAGTACCACAAAGTCTCCGCTAGGTGAGTACCAAAATAACTCACCCCTGAACTGAAAAAATGTGTGGATGTTTGTGAAACACTGTTACGACGTTATGAAGCTGCAGGAGATGGCTTTCTACACCGTATAGTAACTGGTGACGAATGCTGGGTCCACTACTTCCAGCCAGAGACTAAGCGAGCCAGCATGGAGTGGCGACATTCATCATCGCCGAAAGCAAAGAAGTTCCACACAACGCGGTCGGCCGGCAAATTGATGCTCACGCTCTTCTGAGACTGTAAAGGCCCAATCCTGGAAGATTACATGCCCAGGTGACTCACTATCAACAGCGAATCATACTGTGATCTGCTCCAGAGCCACCTGAGTCCTGCAATCAGGTCAAAACGTCGCGGCTTGCTCAGTTCTGGTGTGTTGTTACGGCATGATAACGCGCGGCCGCACACAGCTCGTGCGACAGTAACGAAAATCACGAATCTGCGTTTGGAGTGTTTTCCACATCCTGCATATTCACATGACCTCGCATCGAGTGATTATCATGTGTTTGGACCCCTCAAGGAGGCACTCGGTGGCAAGAAGTTCAGTACGGACGATGAGGTAAAAGAGGCGGTGCATACGTGACTACGCTGTCAGTCAGAAGAGTTTTTTCCTCGCGGAATCCAGGCATTAGTGAAGCGCTGGCACGCCTGCATTGAACGTGGTGGGGACTATGTGGAAAAGTGATTAAGTGCTTTCATTCCTATTTGTGCATATTCTGTTAATACAAAAATATTAAGGTTACTTTTTGACTATTCCTTGTGTGTGTGTGTGTGTGTGTGTGTGTGTGTGTGTGTGTGTGTGTGTGTGTGTGTGTGTGTGTGTGTGTGTGTGTGTGTGTGTGTGTGTGTGTGTGTGTGTGTGTGTGTGTGTGTGTGTGTGTGTGTGTGTGTGTGTGTGTGTGTGTGTGTGTGTGTGTGTGTGTGTGTGTGTGTGTGTGTGTGTGTGTGTGTGTGTGTGTGTGTGTGTGTGTGTGTGTGTGTGTGTGTGTGTGTGTGTGTGTGTGTGTGTGTGTGTGTGTGTGTGTGTGTGTGTGTGTGTGTGTGTGTGTGTGTGTGTGTGTGTGTGTGTGTGTGTGTGTGACACACGTCGTTGTTTGATTCAGTATCACTTTAATATCCATACACCACTGCGTCAGAAATAACATACACAATTCTGATAAGATATGTGCATTTGGCGTAACTCAAGACATTTCTTTTACTTTCTCCATAGACATTTATCTCACTTTGTGTAAAGTCGTGTCACGTTATGTGCATCGTTCCATATTGAAATCTTCATTCACGATTATCATAATTATCCAACTTCAGCTCAATAGTGCGCGTATACAAGAATGTACAATTAGCATATATTGCAAAACATCTGAGGTAGTCTCGTTATACATTTATGACGCACCTTCGACACACGGAACCCTTTAACTTTGTCCACAGTCACTGATTGCTTCCCCTTAGCTCTGCAGTAGTGGTCCAACAGTGGCCAAAACCCAAGAGTGTCTAATATGGGCCTTCAAAGGTCGGCCGGCGCGATGCTGACCACATCACCCCTAGTGTGCCGACGGTCAAAACAATATGGGCCTAACACCATATTCCCAATATGCCTCAATGGGTGTGTAACGGGATCCTTTACCTTTTTTCAAAGGTGTCTACCTTCACACAAGATTACCATTTGGCAGAGTTATAGATAGAAGGATAATAATGCTTCTCTCTCAAGGTAGTATTCATAAGATATTTCTGAAGTCAAGAACAATGCTGCATTGGCAGGGCAATTGTTAACTTATATCGGTCTGCCGCCTTTTATGAAGAATTAAGCAATTGTTTTAGCCCGTTCAAGCGCCCAGCTGGTGTAAATACAGCTAAATTCTTTTCTAAGAATTAGTTTTATATATATATATATATATATATATATATATATATATATATATATATATATATATATATATATATATATATATATATATATATATATATATATATATATATATATATAATAAAGAATCTTGCTCATACGTTTGCTTTCATACTGATAATAACTGAGTAATCAAAGATTGTTTAGTTTTAAAATAACTTGTAACAAATTTAATAATCACTTAGTTTTAACAGGTTAAAATAAATGGAATGATGGTGAATTTTAGATGTAAATCAATTTTTGTCTTCACTGAGACTTAGGTGAGGATTTTAAAGAAAAAAATATTGTCCTTTTGTTGTCTCCTTGTAATCAGATCTTAACTGATCTAGGTGAGTCCTGCAGCCATGGTTTCGTCAATTCTTCTGTGATGAGGGCACTTCTTCACACAACTTGTCCAATTTAGGCGGTTAGTGTTGATTCCCTGCTTTTAGTGTAGAACTTCCGTCTTTCAGCTTCATATCACGAACAGTCTCATAGTTTCGTTCCACGATCTTTAGACAAAAGTAAAAAGAACAAATGCCTCTTCTAAGTACATTTGTGGGCTGCAAATTAACAGACGCATTGTCTCGCTGTCCACCCACCAATGTTAGCCTCTCTGAATAATTATATTCTTGAGTATAGACAGCGTAACTCAGGGAAGATGATTAGAAATCACTAATATTCTTCTGGGTAAAAAAACTGAGACAATATGTGCTTGGACAGCGCGGGGCAATGTCATGCCTGAATTACGATTAACAAGGTACATATATCTCACAAAATGATACGATACACTTGAGGCACATGTGATGTAATCATCACTCATCACTGCTCCATTCGGAGTCTGGCGTTGCTGCTGCTTTCGCTTTTCTGAGCGAATTAGGATGAAACAAACACCAGCGCTTGCTGTAGTGGTTTATGAATATACTATTTTCGTATGTTGAGGTTGCCAGCCTCATATATAACCACTTAGCAAGAAAACCATGTCAAATTCACATTTGTAAAATAAATGTTTACACTTACTATAAAGTAACTTTTGGGAACAGAATCTCCTGGCACAGTTTAGAATGGACACAGCAAATTGATGCTTTCGAATCACTTGGTCTCGGAAAACTTTGTATGCCTCTTATGATGGGTGATATGATTCCTTAGGTCTCCATTCTTTGTATTTAAAAATGCGGGTTTACTTTTTAAGTTTTAAAGTTGCCCAAATATTTCGTTCCTGGTCCTCTAAGTTTCCAGTCTTTGTATTTAAAAAATGCGGGTTTACTTTTAAGATTTAAAGTTACCCAAATACTTCGATATGTCACTTATAATTTTGGAATCCTTTGTCCGATCCTTCTCTTTCTCGATGTCGCTAGATTATATTTCCAATCCTCAGTTCAAATCCCAGATTGTACTTCCGACGAATTTTCCAATGAGAAACATTGTGTATCCCGTCTCTCAAATCGAGTCAATCGTAAACTCTTTAAAACTATCTATGTGGGGGTGTTTAATTTAATTTCCCCATCTTATTTTAAAATATTACATTTTAAAATTCCAACGCGTGACCTCTTTCTAATAAGGCTGTAATACTTCCGCTTGCATCTTTATACAAACTCACAAACTAATCTGTGAACTCATTCCTGCCCCAACAAAATCTCCACAGACAGGTTATCGGTAAAATCTTCTTCTCCTTCGTTCGTCCTGAAAAGGACGTTGGGTGCGTTGTGTCCGTTTACAGCGAAGCTGCGATACTTGTGCCTTTCGGCCGACACATCCGACTTCAGCACGGCATTTTTTGGGACCGGGTTAGCCTTCCCTCTTCGATCCCTACTCACTCAGCCAGACTGCAGTGATGCAGCCTGTTTCCAGGACCACCACTTGGAGGTGGAGTAGGGTCTTGGTCAGCTCTGGCTCGCTGACCCTGACGCAGGCAGTCTAGCTATGGGTCGCTGACTACATTACTCACTGTTGATGCGTCTTAGGTCCCATCGGTAATATTAATACCAAGACGGACCAGCGGAAGCTGTTATCTCATTATCACCTGTGTTTTCGTGCCAGACGGATTTCTCAGACAAACAATATGGCCTTCATTCATCGATCGTGCGCGACCATATTGTGTCAATAGAGATCGATTCTATCAAAGGTGGCTAGACGGCTAAGGTGATAAACGTATTATTCGCTGATTGGTCTAATTACCCTCGATAATAATACAGTTCACCTGGTGAAACATAAACAAGTCTGGGAGCGGCTTCAGAGCAAAAAATGAAGGGCATAAAATATACCGAATAATAGGACGATGAATGAAGAAATGAAGTGATACTGTCGGAGAGAACGAAAGTCATGAAAAGTGCACCCAAATAATAGCACGATGAAAGAGAGAAAGCAGGGCGCCAAAGTACATGCTCAAACCGTTTTGTCACATCCACATATAGGACGACACTCAGACACGGTAAACACACAATATGGCAAAAAACCTTGTCTCCACACAAAACTAAAACACGTTATCAACCAACTAACAAATACATGCGTACCGTTGCCCCTCTGCGCGACCAAGACCTTTCAAAGAAAAATTTCCATTATCCGCGCAAAAAGAATCGAAACACTTTTATTGTTACTTAATATTTTTGTCTCTTTAATCATCGAGCTTTGCATATGATTAATTATGTATTAGATTTGAAAATATGAGTTGGTTAATGTTGCAGTTTGTACTGAACATGTAATAATTATTTCATTGCTCGAAAATCCACAACAATATTACCTGAAATTCTACTGCGTTGAAATCAAATGTTTACGCACAAGAATTAAACAAATGTGGTCATATGCCACAACCATTGCAACGTGATGTCAGAAACACACATGGAATCATGTGTCAACATTGATGGAACTAGAACAAGACACGAGATCGGATGTGTTCTACTGATGCCAAAACACTCCTTACCTCGAAGAGAAATTAGATGGGCATCATGGGACAAATTAAACAGAGGACATCTCAAAGTATTGAGAAGTACAGGGGGGGGGGGGACGTTAATACAATGAGGGTTGCCTGTGGGGGGGGGGCGGGGGGGGGGGGGTGGGGTGGGGGGAGGGGTGGGGGGTAGGAGGGGGGGGGGGGGGGGGGGGTTGGTGGCGGGGTGGGGGGGGATGGGGGGTGGGGGGGGGGGGGAGGGGAGAGGGGGGGGGGGGGGGGGGGGGGGGGGGGGGGGGGGGGGGGGGGGTGGGGGGGGGGGGGGGGGGGGGGGGGGGGGGGGGGGGGGGGGGGGGGGGGGTGGGGGGGAGGGGGGGGGGGGGGGGGGGGGGGGGGGGGGGGGGGGGGGGGGGGGTGGGGGGGGGAACGTTAATACAATGAGGGTTGCCTGTAAAACAACTAGTCGGGAAGCTGCAGACCGACACCTATGGAGAGCACATCCTCCAGCCCATGTGTGGTATGTATCTAATGGTCGTCATAGTTATGGCAGCAGTTATAGGAATTGTAGCATTAATATATATGTGCCTATAGTTATCTATGTGTTGTGTGCGCGACTGTAAACACTACCGCTATTGCTACCACTATTTGTACAAGTAATAGTAAGAGCAGTGGCAGATAGTTTAAGGGTGACGGTAGTATGTATGATTTGGTTTGATTTTAAGGACTGTCTTCATTGCACGCGGACAACTCCATCATTGCTTCGATCTCCTCCGTTAGATCACACAAGGAGAATCTCATGACAGCACACGAACTCCGTAGCACCGGAAAGAATCACAGTGTGTGTATATAGGAATCACACATTCCATAAATATTTTTGGGGTGGGTAGGATTCTAGTTTTTAGATTTTAAATTATATTCCCTCTAATGGGAATCGAACCCGGTACCTTTAGAATTCGAGGCGGACGTTATACCTCTTAGCCACTCTGACCCCTAGTATGTATGGACAGCAGTTGAATTGGTAATGCTAGCGGTGTAATTGAACGTGACTTACATTTCTAAGAAGAACAGACATAGTAGTACAAATTATTTGTTCTGTGTACCCAACCCGTCGTTTGGTTCTCCAGTTGGAAAGAACAAGACAGAACAGCGGAATTTGTATCGTGGAGGTCTTTGAAAATAGATGAAAATATCAGAGCTTGAATGAAGACATACAAATGGGACCGACATTCTTACTGTTTTCACTTTCCCACCCCTATTCCTGTCTGACTTACGAACAATGATTTCTTTATACTTGTCATATATTCACCCTACGTTTGTTCTGTCAGACCTAGCGAGCTTGAAAGCCTGTCTCGACGTTATTTGTATTGTGTGTAAACATAGACCCCTTGTTTTGCTGGAATGATTGGATAGACACTTACAGAATTCTGAGGATTGGGATGCTTTATATTGTTTCTTTCTTCAACACCTTCTTTCATTCCGTATCTGTCTTCCTGTTTCCATACTTATGCTTCGTATGTTTGCTTATCTGTTTCCGGCAGCTGTTGTTTCTTGGGAAAATCCAGTGGCCGTCGTGGACAAATTCAATGCCCCCAATTAATTATCTAGCGATTTCTTTCTCTCTTTATATATCTGCCTCCTTCCTTTGTTTATTTGATTTAGTTATAGCCTCAGAAATTATGTGAGGACAGCAAACCAGGTCATAAGCAGCTCTAAAACAAAATCCATGGTGATATCACGAGAAGAAAGAAAACATCAGATTAAGTTGGGAGAACAGGTCCTGGAGCAGGTCGATCACTTTAAATATCTCGGAGCTATTATAGACCGAAAGGGAGGCATCAAAGAAGAATTGGCCACTCGAAAAGCAGCGGCTGGGAGACTTTTTCAGGCCATAAATCGTGGATTCCTCAGCAAGAAAGAGGTTGGTAAGAAAACGAAGATGGCTGTATACCGCTCCACCTATGTCCCAGTCTTGACATATGGATGCGAGTCGTGGGCAATGACTACAACCCACAAAAGCCAGATCCAAACCTCAGAAATGAGGTATCTGAGGAAAGTGATTGAAGTAACAAGAAGAGACATGGTCCGCAACCAGACGATCCGTCAAGGCCTAAAATCCCATCCGCTGCAGACCCAAATAGAACAGTCCCAACTAAGATGGTTTGGCCATGTCTGCAGAATGGGAGAAGATCGGCTACCACGACAAGCATGGGAAACAAAGAGCCAGTGATCCAGACCTCCAGGACGACCCAGAGTCCGCTGGGAGGACAACATTAGACAATCTTTGAAGGACCGAGGACTAGAATGGAACCAGGCCAGGAAGAAGACAGCTGATAGAATGGTCTGGCGCTCTCTCTTCCAAACCTCTACACCTCACGGTAGAAGGGGAACGACTAAGTAAGTAAGTATAGCCTCGTTTAACGCGTTATCTAATGCACGTCATATTATATTTTATTGACAAATTCAGTTTCTCGAGCACATGACAAGCCACGTATTACAGGTAAAATTCTCATTGTGATGGTTAATATTGTTTCTTCTTGATCAGTTTTGATATGTTAGGGTTTTTTTTTACAGCGAGTAGACATTGCAGTAGAATCAGAATTAATTTCTTCCTTTGGTTATAGTGCTCATCGTTGTAGGAAATTCATCCTTGCAGAAATATGTTGTAACACATGGAGTTTGAGAGCTTATCATAGAGAACCAGGTATTCACTACGAGTTCTTCTACCAATATGTTGCCAGATCAGAATTCTGAAATTTACTTTCAGCACGCTGCTTGTCGCAGGCAGAAAAAACTACCCTTGCATGAACATCCTCCCCGACTGTTTGGTGGACACCTTCTTCCATGGAATTGGTTTTACCACTCGCGCATTCGTTTCATAATGCTCCAGATCCGCAGGGTATCCCCTGATGGACTGTTGTGGAAAGTAGGCGTTAAATTAACTTAATCAGTGAATGAACATATCTCTCTTGTCACCTCCAGGTAGCGCTGGCAATTCTGAGAACATGAACGTGCCATTATTCTTAGCTGACTTATATAAAGTTTGAACTTGCTAAGAAAGCCATAAGTACAACGATCGTTACAAATGACACATAAACAGTCAGTAAGCTTATCAAGTTTGAAAATTAATGAAGCATAACTGTTTGTACCGACAACTTACATGGAATCACATTTTACTAGGTTTGCAAGTAAAGGATGGGTGAATCTGTTACTTCAGTCCCATCCATCTGTCAGTCTCTGTTAAGTCTGCTTCAGTTCATGTACCCCGTTTCGGGGATAATTACTGTTAGTTTAAGAACCACTGATTTAACGGAGAAAAACAATATTCGAGTACCTCTACTGTGCTGTTGATAACAAATGATCTGTGCACAAATCGACTTAAACGTATTCGATATCCTACAGTTTCTCAGCAGTCATCGATACAATGTGCTGAAGAACAAGTCCGGCATTATCTGCATGCACGCTGGTCATTATTGTATCTCACTCACACGGTGTCTCTCTCAATGTTTAGTACTGAGTGTCTCTCAATATTTAGTAGCGATGTTTTAATGACTTCACCATACTATGGTTATTTGTTGCAACAGTCAGTGCTGTGGTGATGATGGCATAGTTGTGTGTGATGTTGTTATTGTTGTTGATATGATTACTTTATATAACATGACGGCTTGCATGTTTAAAATAAGATGAGCAGAGCGTATCTTGTTCTTTCTTCTCGTTTCTTCTTGTTTGATCATCATCATCGTCGTCCATTACGGTTGTTGTACACTGCTACTGATAAATTGAATTATTAAAACATAACTAGATAAACTACACCTATATATGAATATATGAACGAAATGGAATTACTTTACATTACAAATAAGATTGAATCAGATACTCTGTAGCATGCTTTCTTGGAGGATGGGTGGAAAGGGGATGGCAAGAGAACATACATGTCTTATTTATTTTATCAGGTCACATATTGATCCGACAGTTTGCTGACAGAATACAAAGATTCAGAACGCTTGATATTCTAGAAATCGTCTGCTAATTTGGGTATGAGATCACCTCCAGCTACCAGCATCTATGAAGACGGTTCTGGTTTTGAAGGCTCGGCCGAAGCTTCAGGTCAGATGACGCACTTCTGACTAACAGTGTTCCTTTCATATGGAAATGGAGCAATTGACTATGTCCATCTTAGCGGAATAACTTTTCCAGACTTTATTATGCACGGCTAGAAACTTATACAACTGATTGTACAGGACGTAAAAGCCATCTGATGACTTCGTGTTATGTGTTGCAGCGGATACAGCTGATATGTTTTTATGTTTTCCCCTTTGGGGTTTTTGCCTTATTTTGGCAGGGCGCGTTCCTTTCAACCTAGAATGAAGTCCGTCGGTTCTGTTACATCAGAGCGCTATTGCCATTCCAAAGTAAGTAAATTATGTCATCTCTAGTACAGTGCTGATAAATACTAAACCATGAAATGGACTATTAGTGTCGATCGTGTAGTGCGGTGAAGCCCTGAAAAGAACTGCTAGCTACGCTGACGCTGCGTACACTGCCCGACCCCCAAACATGACACATCAAATAATAGGAACCGCACATCTGGCTAATCCGTTGTTAGATAGAATGACAGGGACAGCTTGTTATCACAAACTGTAATTTACTACAGCTCTACCGTTGTATGGTGCATGCTATCCTTGAATAAGACCTTGTATGACGTAATGTCGACTGTTCTTGTACTGTTTCCTTAGTAAGGCTTCCCTATTGTTTTTAATTTTGTCGTCCCTCTCACGTCTTTGGTAATGAGAAGCACATGTCTAAGAAACTCGCCCATCTCGGTTGTCAGACGTTGACAGTTTCGAACGCAGTTTCTGCCCAGCCTATTATTTTCCATGTTAGACTTTAGAATAACATTTCTCTGACGACGGCCTTTATTTGATCTCTTTCATCACCATTGTCGTAGTGTCGTAGCCAGCGTTGCCTTCTAGTGTAAAGGGAAATAAATCAATAAAAGCTGTATTCGTATTTGGGGGACAGTAACATAAAAAAAATGACGAGAGCTGCCTAAGACGGTGGTCAGCGGTGGGTTAAGCAATAATAGGTAATACGTCTTACTAGGACAAAGAAAACAGCATACGTTACGGCCACAAGGTCTTTGTGGTGCACGTGAATTAAAACAGGAAGGAAAGACAGTTTTAACTAAGTTAAAAAATAAATGAAAATGATACAACCTGTAGATGGAAGAGGCTGTCACAGAATAAATTCGGGTATTTTAATTTCATTGTTAGTCTTTTTTTTTTTTTAAATTATCCTCTCCATTTTCATCTTCGCCTTTTTCATCTGTTTCTCGAGCATTGTCACTGGATTGCCTCCCCTTGCTTTGCAGTAGTGGTCCACTAATGATCACAACGCAAGCATATCTAAAAGTAGGTCGTCCAAGGTATCTATCTTCTTACTTAGTCGTTCCCCTTCTACCGTGAGGTGTAGAGGTTACTCTTGGCAAAGATGTAGATAGAAGATGAATGGCGTTTCTACCTTAGGGGAGTCTTCACAAGATATTCCCTGAAGTCAAGAACAAAACGCTGCTTAAAAGCTGAGCAAATTTGTTAACTTATTATCTGGTCCGTCGCCTTTTGTGAAGGGTTTATGCAATGGTTCTGGCCCGTTCAAGCCCCCAGTTGGAGTAATCCAACAAATGCCCTCTTATACGTAATGGCTCTATATTTATATATACGGTATATATGTATTTATCTAGAAAAACTGCCTCATACGTTTGCTTTCGTACCTATAAACTGAATCAACTATTATTGTTTAGTTTAAAATAACATACAACAAATTTAATAGTCAGTTAGTCTGTAACATGGGAAAATAAAGATGGAAAATTGGGTGAAAATTGAAATTAAGGTTTCCTCACTGAGGTTTAGGTAGGGCGTTAAAAATGTCCGTATTTTTGCAGTAGCCTCTTACACACAACTTAGCTCTAGATGAGTCCTGCAGCTGTGGTTTCCGTCATTTATTTTTGGCGATGAGTGTGTTCTCCGCATAATTCGTCCACGGTTGGTGGTGATACTCTTTTCTCACACTAGTGGCATAGGAACTTCAGTACTTAAGTCTGATGTCTTGTAACCATGAACTGTGACAAATAGAAAGAAACAAATGCCTTCTGCTGAATACATTTGTTCTCCGCACTCTAACAGGCCCATTGTCATGCGCTCCACCCACCAATGTTAACCTCTCAGAAGAATTAAAGTCCCGAGCACACAATGTAACTCAGGGAATATGATGAAAATTCACCAATATCCTTCTGGGTATTAACTAAGATATTGCGTCTGGGGTGCATGAATAATGATTTGCCTGAATTACAAATTAAAAAGGTATATAAATCTCGCAAAATGATTCTATACACTTTAGGCACACGTGATGTAATTATCACTCATTACTGGTCGCTACTCCCGTCGGGGTCTGGGGTCGCTCTGCTGTCGGGTGTCCCGCACGACTAGTCAGAAACAATCACCAGCTCTTGCAGTAGTGATTCATGCATATACTATTTTCATATGTTGAGGTTGCCAGCCTCATATATAACCACGTAGCAAGAAACCTGTAGAACTTACATTAGTAAATACATTGTTTACACTTACCCCAAAATTTTGGGAATGCACACTTTCCTGGCACAGATTTAGAATGGACACAGCTCTGTATTATAAGCTTCAAATCACACAAAAAGCATGTTCAGACGTTTTGTCACAAGCATATTCTTTCGATTATTTTTTCTTTTCCCTACCTTTATCTGTGGGTAGGGCTTAGCCCCGACCATTTCAATTTTTTTAATTCTTTCTTTGTGAGCAAGAGATAACACTCACTGCTTAGAATGAATCTAGCAGATGATATAAGGGCGCTCATTACGGGACATCCCATAACCGTTATTACTTAAATTTCAGCGCGCCCAGCACGCGAAACTACGGCGTTCGTTAAGCCAAGAATAGCTCATTTTTCTCTCGAACCCAAAACGGATTCACACCTGCGGCTCGGGAACTGGACGCAGTGGACTGTTATAGTTCATGTTTCTTCTTCTTCTTCTCCTTCTCCTTCTCCTTCTTCTTCTTCTTCGTTTGCTCTCAAATAACCAGGATGTTGGTTCTGCACCAGTTATCACTATCGATAACTATGAGTTGGCAGTGGTGCACCACTTCACATACCTGGGGTCTACCATCAATGACAAACTCTCTCTGAACACAGAAATTTACAGCCGCATTGGCAAAGCTGCAGCTACCTTTGCCCGCCTCACGTCGCATGTTTGGGGAAACTCCAAACTCACAATGAAGACTAAAGCTGCGGTATAAAACGCCTGCGTCACCAGCACACATCTGTATGGGGCAGCGAGACGTGGACAACCTATGCTAAACAAGAAAGAAGGCTCAATACCTTCCATCTACGGTGTCTACGCCACAACCTCGGCATCTCGTGGAAAGATAAAATGACAGATGTCGAGGTGTTGTCACGTGCTGGCCTTCAAAGCATGTATACACTGCTTAGACACCGCATACTATGCTAGCTTGGCCAAGTCCGCCGTATGAAGATGGTCGCATCCCGAAAGATATCTTCTACGGACAACTGGCAGATGGCAAAAGAAGAGTTGGGCGACCGCAGCTGAGATTCAGAGATGTGTGTAAGAGAGAAATGAGGGCACTGGACATAAATCCAGCAACCTGGAAGGATGAAGTCGCCGATCGCACCAAGTGGCGCCACCTCAGATTGGGCGAAAAGAAGCTCACACAACAAGCAGAAGAGAGGAGAAAACGTCAAAAGGAACACCAGGAAACTAAGCAGCTGAGGGCTGTCACCTCAGGGGCGTATTGCTATAGTCAGTTATGACTGAAGGGCTGTCACCTCAGGGGCGCATTGCTATAGTCAGTTATGACTGAAGGGCCTCTATCTCTCTTATAAAGTTGGCAGTCCGCCTTAGGCTTATGTTGTCACCATACAGTTTCCCCCTCATGTGAGTTGGAGAAGGCCACGCTGCTACACCCGCTCCTATCATAGAGCCGACAGTTTTGGAGTACCTTTGTCCTGGCTACATGGACGTACATTGTTATGGTCCGAGGAAGAAAACATTTTGTGACTAAAAGTCATACGAATGGCAAATGGTTTTCAGGTTATCCCAGTCAGGCTGGTGACGTGTGGTAGAAGTTGAACTTAGGAATGGTACGAATCGTTCTCTTAAGCTCTATTCTCCAACTCCACGGGAGACGGACACGGTAGGAGTTGAAAAACTTAACGAACAGGAGGCAATGTTTGCTGAGACCTAAGGAGGCATAGCAATGTATGGTTCACAAAACCGAGTACTTCTGTCAGTGCCTTCAGATGCACATCAAGTCTAGACCAGTGCTAATCTCGAATAGTTTTATGCATGTATGTATGAATGAGTGCACTACATATATCTAACTGCTTTTATTGTCCTACGCATCTAGCATGTTCTGTAAACAATTCTCCAAGACTGACTGAAGACAGGGGTATAATCTTAAAAAGCAGAGTTTCCATTACAATATTAGGGGATATCGTGGGGTGATCAAGGCAGATGGGGCAGTGAGAACCACCACTGTAGTAAGTTGCACAAGAAGTGTGGACAAACAGTATCACTTCTTGTGATTTTAGTGACTTACAACAGCCAAGAGAAATAGACACTTAAGTGCTATCAATCTTGGTTTCACCTTTACGAATTTAAAGAAGTAAACACTCACCCTCTCATTTATTTCTGACTAACAGATTGAGAGAAAACAAAAGAATGCTGGGAAATTCTGACTGATGGTTTCTCTCTTTTGTTTCAATATTTATTAAAACAAAAAATTATCTATTAATGTATATAAATCAGGCAAATAACGAAAACAATACTATCTCCCTTTCCCTTTCACAAGCAATGATTGCATCAATAAATGGAATAACAATCTATAGTAAGCATGAACATCAAATTGAAATAGAACATAAGAATAATAACAATTACACAACCAAGAGTTTTGACACGTTACAGGACACCCCCTCACAATTACAAGCACTACACGGCGTTTCTCTCAGCTAAAGTCAGCTATTATCCTTTTTAAGTTGGGCGGCAAATTGTTGGGTCTCGTCAGAGTTTGTGTGTAAATTCCGGTATGTGAGTCTATCCTAACACTGCAGTCTGGGCTATCCTTGCCCCTGAAATACTCTGCTACCTCAGCTGAGACTCCACGCAAGAAATGTTAAAGCTCCAGGAAGACTGCACTCAAGTCGATCAATGGCTGTGGGGTGAGAGGTTATCTGGCAAGGGCCAGAGCAAAATAAGAAGAATATTACTCTAAAAGAAACAAATGCCCTACACACTGTGACTTTGAGGCCAGGTGAGACCTGAGGTCCTTATATGTCTATATTGCAATATTTGCCAGGCGGGCCGAAGCGCTGCTATTCTGTTGAGCTGAGCAGATTATCACTACGCTCGCTACGATAAGCAGTCTAACTGACGTTAGTTAAGCAGACCCTTTATAGCTTAGTGATTGCAAAGAAGTCCGGGAAACTTGGTGATGTTCTATATACGAGGGGAAGTCAGAAAATAAGGTTCCCAACTCATGTACGTTTTTAATACTTTATTTGTTACTGAAATAGTTATATGTCTCAAAAAGATACACCTTTACACTATTTTTCAACATAGTCGCCCTTTCTGTTGAGGCACTTGTCTAGGCGGGAAATCCACGAATCAAAACCCTGTCGGTAGAAGGCGGGATCCTGTTCACGCAGCCATTTTTGCACTTCATGCTTGACATCATCGTCTGATTGGAATCGGTTGCCACGCAGATGTTTTTTCATCGATGGAAATCTGAAGGTGCCAGATCCGGGCTGTAGGCCGGGTGTTGAAGAGTTTCCCAGTTCCAGCTTTGCAAAAGATTCATTGTGTCACGAGCTGTGTGTGGTCGGGCATTGTCATGCAACAACAGCACCCCCTTGGCTGACATCTGAGGCCTTTTGCGTTGAACAGCTCTCTTCAGTTTCTTGAGAGTGGCTTGATAGGCAGAAGCATTAATTGTTGCATTACGATGGGTGAAATCCAACAGAAGCACACCATGCATGTCCCAAGACACAGTCGCCATGATTTTCCCAGGGCTGGTTGATGTCTTGAATTTTTTTACAGTAGGCTACCCAGGATGCTTCCACGGCATGGATTGGGCTTTTGTCTCAGGACAGTAATAGTATACCCACGTTTCATCTCCAGTAATGATTTGCTCCAAGAAATCCTCACCATGTTCATGAAAGCGGAGGAGATGGGTGAGGGACGCACCCATAAGGTTGTTCTTGTGGTCCTCTGTCAGTTGCCGAGGGACCCACCTGCTACATACTTTTCGGTACCCTAAACGGTCGTGAACAATGTCCCAGATTGTGCCATGTGAAAGATTACATTGTTCTTCCAAATCTTTCAGTGATACGCGGCGATCAACACGGAAATGTTCCTCAATTGCAGGGACAAGATTTGCTGACGTGGAAGGACGCCCGCTCCTTTGATCGTCCGTCACATTAACTCGACCGCCACTGAATTCACACCATTTTCTCACATGCTGCACACTCATCACATTCGGGTCATACACAGCTTCAAGTTCAAGTACGTCGGTGGTAATTAAATAGGGAACCTTATTTTCTGACTTAACCCTCGTAATAAAGATTGTCCCTTAGCAGATAATGCCGTAGGGGAGTGAAGTGTTCGACCATTAACCATACCAGGACCTGCTTAGAGAGGTGAGGTGACCGGTTCCCTTCCTCGCTGCCTTTTCCCTCCCTAACTCAAATAGTAGAGTGGGACCGAAGACGCAGCAAAAGTGATGAATGCAGTCAGCGACCCATAGCTTGACTGCTTGCGTCAGGGTCAGTGAACCATAGCTAACCAAGACCTTACTCCACCTCCAAGTGGTGGTCCAGGAAACAGGCTGCATCACTGCAGTCTGGCTGAGAGAGTAGGGATCGGGGAGGGAAGGCAAACCCGGTCTCAAAGAATGCCGTGCTGAAGTCGGATGTGTTGGCCGAAAGGCACAAATATCGCAGCTTTGCTGTAAACGGACACAACACAACCAACGTCCTTTTCAGGACGAACGAAGAAGAAGAAGAAATAGAGTCAGGTATCCATTTACAACTGGGTAGTCTGGAGCGTGTTGGTACTGTGATTCGAACCCGGCCTCCTTGCCACGTGAGACCAGCGCTCGTACCACTCTGTTGGTCGGACGCTCGGTGTTCTATATACTCCACATAAAAAGCGATGTTTCCAACGATATAAAACCCGTTACAGAAATAATAATTATTTTATGTCAACAAATCACCTCTTTCCACCCTGTCGTGGATGAATTATCAGATAGGTAATAGATGTTTATAGCCCTGTCTGAGCAGAGGTGATAGTGATGGCAATGTGAAAGTAAGGGGTAAGATATAGTTTTATCACGAGGGTGATTGTGTAAGAGAAAGGACAGTCTCTGGATAGAATAATTTATCTAATCCAGCCTATCTGGACGACGATATTTAAATCAGACGCACTTTCTCTCCTTGTACGAAAATACAAGTTACACTGCACTCACATGCACACAATTCTGTGACAAATACGCACGAACGTGAACCAAACTATGGATAACATATAGTGGATATGGGTTGACCGACACAATAACTAAAGGTTTAATAAAGTTTATTATAAATAGAAAATCGCAACATAAATCATATGCATCAAGAGATCATGGTTTACAGACAAAATGAAAATTAATCAAATAGGTTCTCCCCTCTGGTAAAGGAAAAGAAAGGACGATCCCAACAGAGGTTAATTAACCCAAAAGATCAAAGGTTATCAATAAGTTATGAAATAGTCAGTATGGGAAAAGAATAGGTTCCTAATGTAAACTATTCCGTGACTAATCAGATTATTGAGATAAAAAAAAGAAAGAAGAAACCATATAAGTATATGATGTTAACAAAAGACATAAGTTTCTTTCTCTGTTCATTCAGTTCACATACACGCAGTGGCCACTTTCAGATACACTTACCCCAGTAGTTGTCGCAGGCATTCCAAGGAAATACACTAATAAGTTATATATATATATATATATAATATATATATATATATATATATATATAAATATATAAATATATATATATATATATATATATATATATATATATATATATATATATATATATATATATATATATATATATATATATATATATATATATATATATATATATATATATATATATATATATATATATATATATATATATATATAGATATATATATATATATATATATATATATATATATATATACAGTAGAACTCCATTTATCCGAACCCCAATTATCCGAACATCCAATTATCCGAACACTATTTCCAGAAGAAAAAAAAAATCAGATGCCACAGTCACGTTAGACTAAAATTCTGAATCTTTTGATGCGGCAAACTTCAAATGTGTGCGAACAATTTGTAGAGAATGGGATGGCTAATGGTCGGTCGCTTACGTACAGGAAGTCAGTTAGATCATAAAGTCAGTTAATATCTGGTTTACCAATCCAGTGTACGTGTGCGTTCTAGGTAGAACACTGGCTAAACAGACAGTTCAACTTAAAATAATTGTGTCTGCTACTACAGCAGAATAATGTTGGTGTACAAGTATTTCTCTGTGCGATATGGCATCTTCCAGTAGGCCTAAAGCATATAAAAGGAACCGCAATGTTTTGTCAATTGAAACGAAAACAGAAATTATCAAGAGACCAGGACAAGGTGAAACTGTGTCTTCACTTGCGAGGATTTTCAATGTTGGGAAAGCTACCGTCTCTGACATCAAAAGTAACAAGGATAAAATTATGAGTTTTGCATCGAAATTTGATAGTGAAAATGGGTCGAAGAAACGTAAAACCATGAGAAATGCGAAAGATTTGAAATTGGAAGAGGCTTTGTATATATGGTTTGTGCAAAGAAGAAGCAAAGGGGAACCTATCTCTGGTTTTCTGTTGTGTGAAAAGGCACTTCAGTTCAACAATCAACTTGACGGTCCTCCTGACTTTAAGGCCAGCCAGGGATGGTTAAGAAACTTTAAATCTCGTCATGGCATACGAGAATTGGAGATTCAAGGGGAATCTTTATCTAGCGATGCAACTGCCGCTAAAAATTTTAAAGAAACATTCTTGGCTTTTTTGGAAGAAGAAGGTTATTCACTCGATGATGTGTATAATGCCGATGAGACTGCCTTATACTGGATATCATTGCCTCAAAAATCACTTGCATCTCAGCGCGAAGCAGCTGCCCCTGGGTTTAAAAAGTGCAAAGAGAGAGAGTAACAATTTTGGTAGCCGCGAATGCCAGTGGAAGTCATCGTTTACAGGTGCTAATGATCGGCAAAGCCAAAAAAACCACGTTGTTTAAAGAATGTGACATGTCTCCCATTGTGTTACAAAGCACAGAAGAGTGCTTGGATGAATAGTGAAATATTTCTTGATTGGTATACAAATCAGTTCATCCCAAATGTGAAGAGGTTGAGAGAACAAGAAAAGAAAACTGGAAAAGTAATTCTTCTACTGGACAATGCACCATCTCATCCAGAGACGGATACATTGAATGCAGTTGATGCAAATTTTAAAAATAATTTTTCTGCCTCCCAATGTAACAGCACTGATTCAACCAATGGATCAGGGTGTTATAGCAAAGCTTAAAAAGATGTACAAGAAGGAAGTCCTGCGTCGTTTATTGTTGGCTGAAGATGAAGAAAGTGTGGTGACGTTTTCTAAAAAGCTTAATCTCAAAGACTGCTGCTATATGTTAGCTGATGCTTGGACCACCCTGTCACAAGATAATCTCAACAAGGCTTGGAGTAGATTGCTTGGGAAAAAAGGAGGAAATGAAACTACTGCAGTGGACACAAATGATGATTGTATAAATGAAGTTGTGGAACTGTTTCAAGCAATGCCCGGATTTTCGGACTGTGACAAAGATGATGCACAACATGTGGCTAGAAGATGATAATGATTCTGGTTTTCAGTTTTTGAATGACGAAGAAATTTTGACTTTTGTGCAAGAAGAAAACCAAATACATGTAGTGACCGATGATGAAGACTCCTCAGAAGTACATGATGTACTTGTAGATTATGAAGAAAAACCAAAACGTCGACCAAGTCCTGAAGAGGCCTTTATAGCACTAGAAACAGCGATAGCTTGGTACGAGCAAGAAGATGACAGCTGTCCTACACAGCTTCTGGTGTTGAAGAGAATGCGGGACTTAGCAGCCAAAAGGAGACTATCCAGTTTGGTGCAAAAGAGGATTCCTCATTATTTTAAATAGTGGGCTACATCTGTGCAAGTACATATATACGTAAGTTGCGCCTGGTTTTGAATCGTTTGTAATGTTATTTTGAAAACATTTCTCTTTCTTAAAAAAAATAATTAATACAAGTAGTACATGCACTGCAGTGTAATAAAAGATTTTGGTGATACAGTGATCTAATACAGTGTGGGTATTATTATTACAGTACAAGTAAATATGTTTTATAGTGTATTTTCCTTGTGATGGTTAATTATTTTTAGAAATATGTGTACATGTACTCGATACATTATGTAATCCAATTATTCGAACATTTGATTATCCGAACGATGCTCGGTCCCATGGGGTTCGGATAAATGGAGTTCTACTGTATATATATATTTAGTGTCAAATTTAAGTTTGCCAAATCCAGCCCCAGACTCTCCGTAGTTGCTGACTGCAAATTTCACAGGTGTCGCTAGAGTCGGTGTTAAAGTTGTCCTGGTTACAATAAGTTATCTATGCCTTCAGTTGGTTGGAGTAAAGTTCATGCGTGGTGATCGCCGATGTAGAATAAATAGAACATATACAGTTCCTGGGTTGTCTTGCCTCTGGTGGCTGAACACTAGGTTTAAGTTACACAAATGTTGCTGACAATATATTGCGCCACAGCTGGCTGATGAGATTTATATAAGTAAATCTGGTAATAGTTCTGGTCCCGTTAATATTTTAATTTAATGTTTCTATTCTGGTTTCTCTCGTGGAAATGAGGAAAATTGGACCGCACAGGTCACGACAAGAAGCTCATCAATATTAAATATTGTTGGATGCTTATAATATTATATGTTCGTATGATCATAAGTTCATATGGCCATAAGAAAAGCCGCTAGTACTCAGGTTTTGACCAGCCTATATTTTAGGAAAAGAAAATATAAACATTTAACCAAATTATCAATATCATATCTAACACGTGTTAAAAATAGGACCTCTACACCACTCCGTTATAAATTAGATTTAAAACACACGTGTCTAGCTTATCCTATCGTTCTTTTAACGCGTGATATGAACACTAGTCATTTATAAAATTACAAAAAATGGATAGAAGTAAATAATATATGCCGTCAGTAGCAAGTTATTTAATGTATGTACTAGTCAATTTAAAACATCTCTTACTGGTCTGTACGAGAAATTTTAAGATAACGAGCTAGTGAATTCAGATAGATTTCTGGCAACTGATCATGGCTATCGGAGAGACATGGTATATATTGATATGTTCCGGACTATCGTTCTTTAATGTGAAAGTCACACCTCTGCCAGACCCGAGCCAATTTGCCGTTTCGTTCTTGAATCAAAGGTAATTTTACCACCTCTTGACTTTCATCATCTCCGCCTTGCCGAATATCAGCTACACAATTCCTTCCCTTGAAAGTTTTACAATGCAAGGTCCGTCTCAGACTAAATATCCCGTGTTCCCCTGATCAAAGAATCTATTACGCCATGCTCTGCGCTTCGCTCTCTGTTTCACATAGGGCTTGATTGCCAGATGGCCTACGTGTTAATTGCACTGGTGAATCCTTCGTTCATGTAGCAAAAAATATAAACTAGATGAGGAGGGGCAAAAGTGGATGATTACTGCTGCACTATTTTCATCTGGGACACAGCCCTCCTCACCTTATATCTTATAGAAGTAGGCCCACGCAAGTCTTGGCTCTATTGGGCTATTCGCTGGCAGTAGCAAGCTAATTTTTCCCGCGAGTGACGAAAACCTCGAGCCACCCTTAGTTTGTGCAGGCGAGAGGTCACAAAGGAGGCATATACATATCTCCCTAAGCTTAATGGTGATTTCACACACAAAATCCATAGGTGCATGTTCACAAAATATAATATATACAGATATTCAGTCTGAGTTCAAGTGCTCCCATACACCTAGTGTAAGGATTTGTTTAAGGCATTAAAAAGTAAGAATAATAATAACAAAGTTACAAATGCATTAGGGATTTTAAATCTTTCATGAAGAACAAAAACCCACCAATTTACACATGAGACCCATGATGTGGTACTTATTAATTTAGCTAATGGATTACTCATAAGTAAGAGAATTATTTCAAACTTATGTTGCTTTTCCCTCCGAGATATTATCCACACCTAAAAATTAATTTGCTAGCAAAAATACAGTTTACATGACTGTTAAAATTGTGAAGAACATCAATATAGATATCTTTAACAAAATGTAGTTAGCATATATTTACACGTTAACCCAATGCTAATTCTAACATAAAATCTGTTTTGCTTACCTCAACACAATGAATACCCGTTCAACTTTTTATGACTGGCGCAAGACGATTTAGTTCTATCCACTTCACGTAAAATAATTCTGGGTTCACTGAGCAGTTGACAACTAATAGAGTTTAGGAGAAAACTGGAAACGGAAATGAAAATGATGACGAAGACATGGAAAGACCTTGATCTAATAGTACATTACAGAAGGACTTGTCACTAATTTATTGAAGGTCAATTCTCGGGGGGGGGGGGGGGCGCTGAAGGGTAATAATGGAATGAAGATGAACCCACCTTTTTATTGTAGGAACAGCATCTGATGGCAATGGATTGGATAATTATAATACCACGGTAGTCCGAGCTGTTGAAATATATGGCTACATGTGTAAGATATTGGCAAAACCGCTGGATATATAACGTTGTGTGACTCACATGTGAAGCCACTAGTGATGGTAGACGTGGCTTTAGAGAATAACACTACAATTTTGGATAACACTGGCACGTTTTGCACCACACTCTGCTACATGGTTTAATGCCAAAGTGGCTGCCACTGTTAACTTTCAAACGGCTGGGAACCAGAAGATCTATCAAGTTCTTGGCATGTCTATAAGCCGCCAAGGGTGCGTCACAGAACACAGTCAGACTGGAGAAGAAGCTTATAGTGATAAAGGATTTTTCTAACTTTAATTTATGGGAGTGATAGGATAAGATTAACTTGACTCTTTGCGAAGTGGTTTTGTATCTAGAATAAGGGCCTCTTGCCGAGAAACGTGGAGGATGCGTTGTAAGGCAGAGGTGAGAACATGATCCGAATATAGTCTGTTAGGGAAGAAATAAAACATTTCGAGTGATCGCTAGTGAAAGTCATCATCGTTTTGTTATAAGCGACAGAGAAGTTGAGAGAAAGGTAAGGAGTCACGACATGCCCGTGTGTGAGAAGATGTATATAGAAGGTAACTGAGTATCGGCAGGTTTGTTGCAGGCTGAAGTATTGAGGCTGATAAATGGGAACAGTAATATCAAGGATGTTGACAGATACAGTACAAATGTGAGAATTGAACATAATAGCATGAAGAAAGACGTTCACAAAGCCATTTAACCTATATAGGTCAGATTCTCATTTATCGGTAAGACCAATGCCATCATCAGTGTTTCTTCTACCCATCGTGTGCTTCCACACATGACACTCCAAATAGCCCATGAAGAGGAAGCATGGCTATGTCATATTTTTGTGCCAAAAAGGGATTGCACTATCTCCAAAAAGATAAATAAATAAGCAAGTTATAAGAAAATTCATAGAGGACAACAAATTAACCGTTTTCTTTGTAAGAGGAACATACGACCTTGTGCATTTAGATATAAACTGTTCTATGTCAGAATTCACATGTTCAGAATGCGTTCTGAAAACATGTTTTGATGTATTTAAATTCGGTGAATTCTGAATTCAGAAATAAAACAAATAAACTAATGCTAATTTCGAGATTTATTTTTTTTAAACCTAATCTTCTGTCGCTCCTTCCCTCAGAGAAATTGGAGTGGTGATGGGTTGATTTTTTTTTTTTTTTTTTTTTCTTTTTCCGACCAACGTGACATTTATTGAGTTTTAAAATTAGCCAACCCGACTCTGTTGTCATGTCAGCTCATCAGATGTTACCACGTGCTGTCAAGAATCACTTACAGAACCAGCTCAGCAACGGGTTTCAGAACCGGAGTGCGCACACTTTCAGTTTGTCTGTTTATTTATTTATTTGTTTTTTTAAGCTTTCTGTTGTAGTCAAGACTTCATTTTAAGAAGAACAAAAAGTATTTATATTTCTCACACGCTTTGCTGTGAGTTTTTTGTTTCCTGACTACTTTCTGTTATAGGTTGTGTTTTGCCCGGAGTCACCGCTCGATTCATGTCTTTTTTTGGAGGGGGGGGGGGGGGATTTGAACTGTGTGAAACGTGCCTTGAGCTGAATTAACACTTCTGAAAAGAAAAAAAAAAACAGATTGATATATCCATTTACCTTTTAGTACTTTTACAGAACTGAGAGTGATTTCTCGTTTGACTATTCAAGAACATAGGTATTTTTGTTATTTTTTATTTTATTTTATGTTATTATTTATTTATTTATTTATGTTTGGTACTTGCGACCGTTAACATGGAGCGAAAGAACGATTAGGCCTACCCCTCTTCTTCCCCAACCTCCTCCTCACTGTGGTAAGTTGGGATTACTGTAAATATTTATAGGGGACTTAGTGTACTGACTGAGATCAGCTGTGAAGGTATCTGTATCTAATAGGTGTAGTGTATTACAGATGACCTTACTTTGCTACCACATTTAGACCTCAATCAGACTTATTCTGGGCTATTGTGATGACTACGTTGAATGTCTAGGGTTATGATAATGATGAAGTGTAAGTTCACAACAACAACAGACAGATAAATACTTTATTTAAGATTCACAACACTTTACAACACTATGACAAGCACATACATATAACACTCTAGAAGACTATCTTAAGTAAGTCAAGTGTTAAATTTTAAATTATGTGTTAGTTTCTTTCAAGAATAGATATCCTGATCCAACTACAGAGTGAATCAGGAATCACAATCAATTGTAAACACAATGTTATGTACAAAATTTATACAAGGATCTTTGTCCTGACATAGAATATTATTACAATATGTGTGTAGTGTTGTGCTCTAGTATTAAGAGGTAATACTGGCTTTTGAAGCTATGTTGTTGTTTGTCATCACGACTTCATGTGTTTGTTAATGGTGGAAATAATCTTGAAGGGATCACAGTTCTTTTTATTTGTAATACAATAACTGTCCCTCTTGCTTTAGTATTACAGTCAATTTTATGGTGGGTTAAACAAGGGTGAGCTGCTCTGGCTGACACAATCTTATCTCATGTGTCTGCGGCAGGAAAACGTCTCCTCTGCTCGCTTGCTTCTCAGTTATCTTGAGATACACCACTGGTCAATATCTTGGGCAAGGAGTCTGCTGCCAGCCCTCTGGATCCAGCAAAACTCAGACCAGGTGCTCCTCTAATACTTCAGTACCACGGTCCCTGAAATAAGAAGGTTGTACCTCCCTCTTCAGAACTAATATATAATATCTATTTCCACACTGAGTACAGGACATTACAAACACAGAGTTCAGCGCTGTATGCCAACTACTAGCTTCTCATGTGACAATATACCAGTATTCCTCTCCCTAATGGTTACAACGCCTCTGCAATTCCAGCGTTAATTCCTTCTATACAATAAGATAGGTGTCATGTTACTAAATGGCAATCCCATATATGCCAATGCAGTTATACTCCTCTCTGACAAGCTTTTACATGGTGGAGCAATATCTAGGCTTTGCCTTCTGTTTGCTACTGAACCACACACATACAGACACAATTTATCAATGCATATTCAATTTTCATATACTATATATACATATATATGTAGGAAATATGTCTGGCCTTACCACAATTCAAGGAAATATACACAAGTACGTTGACTGGCGATGAATTCTGGCACAATTTCGATCCGCCTTATCCCAGGCTTTTATTTAGAAAAATATTAGCTTGCTCTCAACGCACTGGCTTCTCATAAAGTTTATTTTCAAAACTGGCCCTGAACTGACGCTTCTATTTGACTATATTGAACGCTCTAACCAATGGGACCATGTTTACAAGAGCCTTTGAAAAAACTTTACCCATCCTACCGTATCCATAAACAACCAACTAGTATTTGCAGTCCGACTAATCAGGTTTCGCCTTACATATTTCTACAGCCAATCAAATCGTATCTAACTTGTTGGCCCCATTTCCCCTAAAGCAGTGTTGTTCAAACAGCCATTATGAGCAAAAATGATCTGGTGCTGTCAGACAACCTCACTATAGTATTTTGGCTATAATTTATTAAGTACTAGACCATTTGCGTAACACATAACATATTCTTTGTCAGCAAGTCGTAAGGTACAAGAATATATAAGTTTAATGGGGTTAAGTGGCTTCGTTCAAAATATGTATTATTCTAGGATAGTCGTGTATTTGTTTTTATTTTTCGAACCGCCACCTGTCCTGCCTTTTCGACTGTTCTGTCAGTATAAAGTCAGGATTTCAGACGTAAAACAGTATTGTGTCATGTTTCCTAATAAGCATTAAACATGTTTTCAAAAACCTAACCTCGTATCGTTAGTGTTTTTTATTTACTGTTTATTTGAACAAATCAGGTCTTTATGCCTTTCGCGTTCACTTTTTAATCGCGAGACGACGTGGTGGCATTGTATGCGTTCCTCCGTGCATCTCTCTCTCTCTCTCTTCTAAGCCCGTCTGTCTTTTAGGTTAACGCAGTGTATATAATGACATTAATGTAATATTATATCTAGGTCATTAAGCAGTGTGCCTATCAAGGTTTTCTAAGAAACACAATACCAGTTTTATTTTTAGACACGCGTGTAGTTTATGCAGACGGAGCAGAAAAAGGGGTTTTCTCGTTCAGCCATTATGGCGTTCTACAACACAGCGTACGCTATTGGAAAGCACTGGTCTGTCACCATTCTTCTTTATTTGTATTATTTCGTTCTACTTTACATTATGTTCTAATTTATATATGGGTATTAAGAATTTTTCACGACAAATTCTCCCCACTTAAAACAGACATCATATGTCAGTCCATAATTCTATATACACATAGATAAATTTCTATCTATGCCTGGTGATTACTTTGATTCTCATCGCACGGATGGCGGCTTATAAAATCTGCGTCAACGTTTCGCTGATTTTATTTTTATTTTTATCATGGATTAATGCAGGTGGGTCAATTCAAAATAAGCACTACTGACGAAGGTTGCCTCAGACCTCTGCAATCCAAGAATCTATTTCAGATATGTTATTGAACAGCTGCAAGGGTTACGGCTTGTCTTAATGCTGCTTAGCAATCTATATTCACCATTTCTCTTCTCTGAGTCTGTTCAACGACATGTCCTGAGAATATTAGATGTTCCTCAAATTGTACGTTATGAGGAGTTGATCTATATGGTGATATCTGAGTTGTGTAGGGAATCCAATAATTCTCTTAGCAGCATGGAAAAACACTCGGAATATCCTCAATTCAAGAAGTCAACCTAGGGATTCATTATACTCTTCCGAAATGCTCACAGCCATCAATTGGTCTGTGTTCCAGCTTGACTTGAATTTTGAAACTACCTTTAATAATATTTATACATAATTCTATATTGTGCCACTCAAATGGAGGCCATATTCACCAACTATATGTCCGCCTACCGACAATCTGGTGAAATAATACAAAATATGGGGAAATGAATTTCTGCACCAGAAATCAATTCGCCCTTAGCTTTGCTATAATATGTGTGGGTGATCTCCATCCAGGGTCCGAACACTACTTCCCCGTGGACGGTGTAGGGTCGGGTGACTACCAATGTCACCAGTGCCCTTTTAATGCTAAATTAATAGCCATATTGTGAAGCGCTGTGAGCATTTTCCCAATTGCTCACTCGTCCACTCCCCACTTTTCTTCTGTTACCAATTTGTTTCGGTTTTATCTTAGGCGGATCATCTTCAATGTCAATGTCAGCCAGCTCCCTAAATGCGGCTTCAATTTTTTTCTTGGGGCTTTCTCCCCACTTAGAATTCTTGATGAGAGATTTCCTCTCTACATCTTCTTCCTCCAGTTTACATAAGTCCGATTGAGGGATTTTCGGCTTATTCTGGGGTAAGACATCTTTTTGCACTCTCTGCATAGTGGCCATAGTAAAACAGTCAATTGAAGATTGTCCGTGAAAAGGGGCTTCCCATTCCTCTTGGTCCACTTTATTAAATTTATTTTTCTTTTCATTGTCAGGCCTAAGTTTGCCCCGTGGCGTGTCCAGGTCCTGATCAATGTTCCCCATTGTGGGTGTTCCCTCATGTGCTATGCTACACCTTTCTACAAAATTCACAATGTCCCACCTTGCCTTGGGCCAATAATAATTGTGAGCTACCTTTTGGATGATGGTACCTATTTTTTCATGGTCCCCATCTTTTCTCACATGTAAGCTCCTTATTAAGTCTGTCCTATACCTTTTAGGAAGTACCAGCTGTCCCTGACCTTTGGATCTAGTTCCAGTCTTCCGGTATATTAGTTTGTTCTTCACATAGAAGTCTCCTTTTCCTGGAGGTGTGTGACAATTGGACAACTTCTTAAAACAAGGCTTGAGGGTCTTATCCCCAGCCTGTGCCTTCCTCATCTCTTCTGGAGTGGTATTTATCATAATATCCTCCTCCTGTCTTGAGGTCGACCTGACCTGAAGGGTGGCCATATACACAGGTTTCCTTCTGCAATGGTCAGTATCATGATTGTCCATCCGACAATTTTTACACCACCTCCTTCCTTGGTTGAAAGATTTTCTTTCATCAAATTTCCTTTCATCGAATTGTGGGGTTTTATTTCTATTATTATACCGTGGCCTATCAAACTGGTGCTTACCTGTGTTCTGATCGCTATGATCAAATGTATTAAAGTTTTGTGGTGCCTTAAAATTGTCTACCTGTTTCTTTTTATTACCTGTTACTTCTGCTTGAGCTGCCTGATATCTTTCAGCAACATTTAGTAACTCACCCAGCCTCTCTGCACCTTGTTCCATGAGAAACTTTCTCAGGTCTGGAGCCATGGACTCTCTTAGTTGTTCTATAAGGATCATTTCCTTAAGATCTTGGGTTTTCCCCAGAGCCATCCATTTCTCTAAGTATGTCTCTAACCGTGCAGAGAACTGGTGATATGTTTCACCTGACAGTAGTTTAGCATTCCTAAATTTTTTCTATAAAATTCTCCATTCTTTCCATATCTTAACAAAAGATCCTGCTTTAACATGTCATAATTGTCTTGATCATCTCTGCTCATTTTGGCAAAAACATCATAAGCTGTACCACGAAGCCCTTGTGATAACTTTAAGCTCCACCTTTCTCTCTCTAACCCATACGTGGTAGCTAATAGTTCATATCTATTTAGATAGCTCTCGATATCATCGTCTTTCTCAACAAAATGATCTAAATGAAAACTCATAGCTGAGGTTGAGGCTCCCTGACTAGCAGTGGCATCGGAGGTAAAGGGACTGGCACTATTTTCAGGAGCATGGCCTTGAAATTCCAACTCCCGTAGTCGTAACTCATGTTCCCTTTGTAATCTCTTCTCCTCCTTTTCTGCTTCCCTTTCCGCAGCCTGTCTCCTTTCTTCTCTTTCTGTAGCCTGTCTTCTTTCCTCTGCTTCCCTTTCCGCAGCCTGTCTCTTTTCTTCTCTTTCTGTAGCCTGTCTTCTTTCCTCTGCTTCCCTTTCTGCCTTTTTTTCTTCTAATTGGAGCCTTTTAATCTCCCTATCTGCCTCCAATGTCTTAGCCTCTTTGTCAGCCTCAATCTGCAACCTCTTAATTTCTTTTTCAGCCTCTAACTTTCTTTCAGCCTCTTTTTCTAATCTTTTTTCTTCACGTTCAATAAATTTGTCACATTCAGTAGTGACATAAGCAATCATATCTTGCCCGTCCATTCCCAACTCTTTAGCAGCCTGCATAGCAGCATATCGAAACTTTGCCAGGTCTACCATTTTCTAACAGGCAAATGTATACGATATTTAACTAAACAATTGTATCTATGAGTAATTAACTAAGGACAACCACAAGCACTGAGAGCTCAACCTTATTTTTCCACCCAAGAATACCTTTTTAATTTGTATTATTTCCAAAAGTGAATTACTCCCAATATATATATGCTAGGGGAAGGTTCAATATCCCGGGAGCGAGACCCCAATATATGTGGTAAGTTGGGATTACTATAAATATTTATAGGGGACTTAGTGTACTGACTGAGATCAGCTGTGAAGGTATCTGTATCTAATAGGTGTAGTGTATTACAGATGACCTTACTTTGCTACCACATTTAGACCTCAATCAGACTTATTCTGGGCTATTGTGATGACTACGTTGAATGTCTAGGGTTATGATAATGATGAAGTGTAAGTTCACAACAACAACAGACAGATAAATACTTTATTTAAGATTCACAACACTTTACAACACTATGACAAGCACATACATATAACACTCTATAAGACTATCTTAAGTAAGTCAAGTGTTAAATTTTAAATTATGTATTAGTTTCTTTCAAGAATAGATATCCTGATCCAACTACAGAGTGAATCAGGAATCACAATCAATTGTAAACACAATGTTATGTACAAAATTTATACAAGGATCTTTGTCCTGACATAGAATATTATTACAATATGTGTGTAGTGTTGTGCTCTAGTATTAAGAGGTAATACTGGCTTTTGAAGCTATGTTGTTGTTTGTCATCACGACTTCATGTGTTTGTTAATGGTGGAAATAATCTTGAAGGGATCACAGTTCTTTTTTTTTTTTTTTTGGTGGGTTAAACAAGGGTGAGCTGCTCTGGCTGACGAATCTTATCTCATGTGTCTGCGGCAGGAAACTGTTTCCTCTGCTCGCTTGCTTCTCAGTTATCTTGAGATACACCACTGGTCAATATCTTGGGCAAGGAGTCTGCTGCCAGCCCTCTGGATCCAGCAAAACTCAGACCAGGTGCTCCTCTAATACTTCAGTACCACGGTCCCTGAAATAAGAAGGTTGTACCTCCCTCTTCAGAACTAATATATAATATCTATTTCCACACTGAGTACAGGACATTACAAACACAGAGTTCAGCGCTGTATGCCAACTACTAGCTTCTCATGTGACAATATACCAGTATTCCTCTCCCTAATGGTTACAACGCCTCTGCAATTCCAGCGTTAATTCCTTCTATACAATAAGATAGGTGTCATGATACTAAATGGCAATCCCATATATGCCAATGCAGTTATACTCCTCTCTGACAAGCTTTTACATGGTGGAGCAATATCTAGGCTTTGCCTTCTGTTTGCTACTGAACCACACACATACAGACACAATTTATCAATGCATATTCAATTTTCATATACTATATATACATATATATGTAGGAAATATGTCTGGCCTTACCACAATTCAAGGAAATATACACAAGTACGTTGACTGGCGATGAATTCTGGCACAATTTCGATCCGCCTTATCCCAGGCTTTTATTTAGAAAAATATTAGCTTGCTCTCAACGCACTGGCTTCTCATAAAGTTTATTTTCAAAACTGGCCCTGAACTGACGCTTCTATTTGACTATATTGAACGCTCTAACCAATGGGACCATGTTTACAAGAGCCTTTGAAAAAACTTTACCCATCCTACCGTAACCATAAACAACCAACTAGTATTTGCAGTCCGACTAATCAGGTTTCGCCTTACATATTTCTACAGCCAATCAAATCGTATCTAACTTGTTGGCCCCATTTCCCCCTAAAGCAGTGTTTTCCAAACATCCATTATGAGCAAAAATGATCTGGTGCTGTCAGACAACCTCGCTATAGTATTTTGGCTATAATTTATTAAGTACCAGGACATCTGCATAACACATAACATATTCTTTGTCAGCAAGTCTTAAGGTACAAGAATATATAAGTTTAATGGGGTTAAGTGGCTTCGTTCAAAATATGTATTATTCTAGGATAGTTGTGTATTTGTTTTTTTATTTTTTCGAACCGCCACCTGTCCTGCCTTTTCGACTGTTCTGTCAGTATAAAGTCAGGATTTCAGACGTAAAACAGTATTGTGTCATGTTTCCTAATAAGCATTAAACATGTTTTCAAAAACCTAACCTCGTATCGTTAGTGTTTTTTATTTACTGTTTATTTGAACAAATCAGGTCTTTATGCCTTTCGCGTTCACTTTTTAATCGCGAGACGACGTGGTGGCATTGTATGCGTTCCTCCGTGCATCTCTCTCTCTCTCTCTTCTAAGCCCGTCTGTCTTTTAGGTTAACGCAGTGTATATAATGACATTAATGCAATATTATATCTAGGTCATTAAGCAGTGTGCCTATCAAGGTTTTCTAAGAAACACAGTACCAGTTTTATTTTTAGACACGCGTGTAGTTTATGCAGACGGAGCAGAAAAAGGGGTTTTCTCGTTCAGCCATTATGGCGTTCTATAACACAGCGTACGCTATTGGAAAGCACTGGTCTGTCACCATTCTTCTTTATTTGTATTATTTCGTTCTACTTTACATTATGTTCTAATTTATATATGGGTATTAAGAATTTTTCACGACACTCACCTGGACCAAAACCTTTGAGTCAACAAAACCATCTTTGAGAAGACTTTATACACAAGGCAACGGCCTTATCGAGACCGAGAGCTTGTTGCATTGAAATATTCACGGGTTCTCGTATTGTTTTATCTGTCCTTCTGCCAGTCTTTGTATCTTTATGTCCATCTATCTTATCATCTACCATTCTATGTCTCTGTATGTCTGCCTGTCAATATATAGATGGAACTTTCTTGGTAGAATCATAAACAAACGAACAAATATGTCGTACAAAAAAAAATAACTTGAAATGGAAAGATAAATAATGAAAATGGTAATTTCCTAATACTCGTGGCTGGACGCTCAACAGTGAATATGTGTATAATATTTGTAGTTTCGTACGATTTAAAGTTAGGGTTAGTGTTAACTCTGAATGGTACGAAAATTATACATTATACACATATTCACTGCTGAGTGTTCAGCCACGAGTATTAGGAAATTACCATGAAAATTATCAGCATTAGACAGAAAATATTGTTTGAACGCTTAAGAAGATCGTTTTGTTAAGGCAGAACCTTCATACTTCTATATTTGTCAAACTCATAATTGTAGCCACGCCTATTTTTTTTTTTTCGTTTCTCTATGTCTTATAGACACTAGGAATGTTTACATACAGACTTTGATGCACGTAGCGAGAGAAAAGGGGGAGATAAGCTAATGAAGAAAATCAAAGGCGATAAGTTAAGACGTACTTTCGGTAGACATTGGTCAGGGGGAATTAATCTAAGAAATCAAGGGGGAGATAATCACAAGTTTACCCCCCCCCCCCCCCTCCCTCATTCGGTTGTTCAGAATGTAATTAAGCTACGGAACGACGAGATCAAAGAGACGATTTGCTCGTGGGCCAACGACTAGCGGTCGGCGAAAGTGGCAAATTTAGCTTTCATTCAGAATTTGACCACGATTTCTTCAAAGGCGTGATATCTCGCACACGTTAGCGATTTTCTACCAAATTGATATATACCGCATTCTTCAAACTCAGTTTATCTAGTAGTACCCACAGAATTTTCAGACGTCTAGCTTCGAATTCTATATCCATTATACCAGTGGAATTTCTTAGTTTTCTGATTGGAGATAGTCATATTTCTGTGTTGTGGTAAATATTATACTAGAATTTTGAGTGATTTAATTGTTAAGTCCGGCATTATATTTCACTAAGATTTTCTGCGTTGAGTGATTTAATTGTTAAAAAGTTCATTTATATTTCACTAGGATTTACTGTGTTAATTGGCTAGCAGAATTAAAATAATTTATAGCTAAATTGTCCCGGCTGTAGCGTTGATTTAATGATTTGCTATTAACCAGTAAGAGATATATTTATTTCTAATTCATTATGAGTAATGTTATAAATGACTAGCGCTTATTTCACATGGGTTTTTTTTTAACGATAATAGTAAATTATACCTTTACGCCGGTTAGGATTGAATTGAGAATGCGGTTAAATGTTTGCATTTTTCTTCCTATATCTAGTACGGGTCACAAACCCAAAATCTACCAGCGGCCTTAATCTGAGAAAGGGTCTAAGTCTAGTCCAACAAATACAAGAAAAGACATTCTTATTGTAATTATCGGGTCTTCGAGGTTGACCGGGTTGGTCTCTTGTTTCACCTAGAGAGAGAGAGAGAGATCGTACCAATATATGACACTATAAGAATAACATTTAACTGGACATTTAGCTACCCAGATTTCTTTTGCATTTTCATCTACATTCAGCCCGCTGTTTCGAAGAATACCAAATTTAACATTTCCCGACTACCGACCACTTGGGTTGTGGCGAGGATTTATCCAGAAAAGATTTATCTACCTGACATTCTATTTAACAATCGAATATTTCAAGCTACTGTACACTGTGACATTTGATCTCGAAGTTGTGTTTCATACATGGACTAATTGCTGTGACATGAACAGAGTCAATAATAATAAGTAACATAGTAAGCGTTCACCAAATAATAGGATTAATCAGTCATTTGAGGAACTGGGGCTTACTTTGCCAAAAGAACCGACACTGAATCTATTACCTGGAGCATGGAGATATGTTCAAGCTGTTGTCAACACTTATTTGGTAAGCGAGAATGAAATGTGATCACATGTTTGTCAGAGCGAGAGAAAGCAGGGATGAATAATTCTTATATTGTATAACTAATGTACTCACTTTGTTTTTTTTTTCTCCTTCTTATGTTTGCTCAAACTGTTTATTTCAGAATAAATTAACCAGAAACTCTGTTCTTTACAGTATAGTCAAATTCTATAACATAGTGCTAATCTTTTGACCTTTTGGGGGTTAATAACTTCTTCTAACGGTATCTTATCTCAACAGAGGGAATTGCACTTATGAGTCTATTTCATTATTATTTCTGTAACCTATGATTTTTATATTTTGATAATAGCTGTTGTGAAGTTTTCTTTATGGTAAATAAACTTAACATAAAACTTAATTACCTTGTCGGTCAGCTCGGCCCAATATCCCTACTCCATTAATATAGTTTCACATTTGTGCGTCTAATTGTCGTCACTTATCTGTGTGTGTGTAAGTGAGTGTTTGATATATATAATAATATATACAGAAAGGAAACTGTCTGATCAACAAATTTCAGTCGCAAACAATAGGCTGGAATAGAGTATCTTCTCAAAATCCAGGGACAGACTCTACCTTTCACCATTTCACTCGTGAAATCTATTTCTTTACCTTATTTCTCACTGAGTACCATCTTTTTCAGTTCTATTCAGACGGGACCAGAATCGATCATAATTACCTATCAAAAATTTACGACAACCACACATTGCTTCATTTGACTCGGCAGTCTCCTATTTCGTGCTATTACATTATGCTATGACAAGAACGCTGAATATACTTTAGGAATACAACTTTGGGATTTTACGTCGAAATGTGTTAACAAACAAAGCGTAAGTTTGCTTGTGCACGTACAGTAGTACGCATGAGATGCATTGAGGTAAAACCTTTAACTTTGCTACTGCGCAACATAATAATTAATAAATCAATCAGTTACTCTTGTCTGTCTGTCTGTCTGTCTGTCTGTCTATATTGTGACGTGTAATGGAAAAGAGCCTACAGTAATCTGACAGCTTATTGTAACCTTATAGCTGCTCTCTGATTTGCTACCTAAAACATGCATTATACCAACTAATTCTGCAGCTCACCCTTTTGTCCCCGCCCTCTTTCCTTTAAACACGGGTTGACGCAGTGTTTACAATCTTCGTTGACTTGTCAGTCATAACAGGAAACAAATCACGCTTTGCTTTTACTACGCTCCCTTCACGCGAGCTCATCTGTCACTTCACAAACAGACAGCACGTGAGAAGAGAGAGAACAGACCCCTTTGAAGTTTGCTTTGGGAAAATCTAGAAATCCCTAATATCCTTTGATCTTGGAACACGAGCATTCTACAGGAAAACCGCTAAGAGAACAGAAAGTCTTTTGATGTCGGTCACCACTCCAGACGAGAACCTCTGGAAGACCTAACCGTAAGCCTTTTATCTTGAATCTCTAGCTTCTGAATTTTTGTCCCACACAGGAGTGCGAATTAACGCCATTAGAGATGAAAAGCTATTTAATGATATATATATACGGCTGTTTTTATAACCCAACCATCAGTCGTCAGTCAGAATTTGGAGAACTCTAGCGCGTAGTCATAAACCATTTCTTTTGAATTATTGTTTAAAAAGTGATTCGTGGAGATTTTCATTCTGGATTTCTGGTAAATAGTTTTAAGTGTTAGAAGTATTTTACGGTGATAGCATTTAAAGTTAAACACTTAAATACTTTAAACATACAGTTAAATACTTAGATCTTTCTTGCTAGTAAGGCGAATTAAATAAAATAACGCGTAGCGATTTTCATAACCAGATATTCAATTAAAATGTTAGACCACATCACCGACGCTACATAGCTGAGACGAGACGGTAATTTGTGTTTACAGTGTAGAACGGACACAACACTTAAAACTCTCCAGGAGAAAGATAAACACGACGTACCAGACCGGACTTAGAGGCGTTAGACGACTGCCAGTGGGAGGAAATAATACTGTTTATATTTCATTTGTAATTATTGTTATTATAGCTTCTATTATTTTTTTAAAATCCCATACGAAAGATAAACAGACACCGACAATTTAATAGCAACTAAAGGATAGGTGATTTGTTGTGCGTGGTGCATTGTGAGAAAAATAATAAATAACACACTGTGCGTGTGACCGCCAGCCGCGAGAAGGAGCGGGGGAGTCTTCATCGACTCAGTCCAACCCAAATCCGCGGCCAGCGATGTATGTGTGTGTATGCTTAGGGAAAACACCGTGTATCTTTTAAATTCGTCAGGATTGACAGAGCGGACGAGAGACTGTCGTGTCCCCGTCTATATATATATATATATATATATATATATATATATATATATATATATATATATATATATATATATATATATATATATATATATATATATATATATATATATATATATATATATATATATATATATATATATATATATATATATATATATATACATAGAGTGATAGCGTTTTCCCATAAATGTTTTCTTCTATTTTTAGCAGACCTGATCACAAGTGGACGAACCAGCGGTCTTTTTCTTTTTCCATTTCATTCTTTAAGTGTGTGCTAGCCGAGGATACTGTGTGACTATAAATTATACTACTGGACTTACCAAAATCCAGGATATTGTTTTTATCAGCCAACAGTGGCGTATACCTGAAACATTATTATTATTTTCCCCAACACCTGACAGTTGTAATCCAAGTGGAGTACTAATCTATACACTGGGCAGGACCGGCACTCTGGCAAAAAGTCGGCCGATAGAAAAATCCATTATCATCATTTTTAACATTTGTAGCAACCGGATTTTTTTTCTCCAGAACACTAGAAGTATTCCTCTCTCTAAACCGGTAAACACCAAGGATTCTCACACTATTCAACATTTATAGTAAACCCTATATCCAGATAGAAGTTCCAGCCCTAGCGGGAAACAAGCCGGTTTTTCTCCCGCCCGGCCCCCCCCCCCCCCAACACTGCAAGAGTTGTCACAATGAAGATATTTAGTTGTAGTTCCTGTGTCTAGTCTTATATTCCCCAGTGCAACCCATCGGAGGAACAGTGATAGTTTTAGAACAGTGAAGACACCCTTTATGATTTATATCGTCACCAGGATTCATCGTGGAATTAACCTATTCGGCGTTCACCTCATTAGTATTTTTTTTTTGGGGGGGGGGGGTATGAACTGGGGCCTATTTGTATCCTCGACAGCTGGGATGATACACTAATCAACAGTGAATTAGGGATTATGTTCGTGGAATAAATTTACCAAGGGATACCACAGACCCACGGGAAGAATACAAATAGGTAAGAGTGTGAGAGGTGGCCACCTGAGCGAGAGAGCGTGTGATGATTTTATTGTTGCTGGAAACTATCTATTAATTTGGTTTAATGATTTTGTTTACTTTACTTGTCTTATATTGTACCAGTACTGTTATTCTATAACCTAGTGCTAACATTCAACCTTTGGGTTAATATTTCTTTGGGTTTGTTTTCCTTTAAACGGTGAAGGCGCACCATGCTTCTTTATTTCCTCTGTATGTAAATGATTTCTTGCTATCTTTTGGGTATTTTGATGTTGTAAAAAGTTTAGGGATAATAAACAACAAGAAAACTTAACTTTGTGTGTTGGTCAGACCTATACCCATTTATCCTTAGTTCTTTTCACGTTTGTGTGTCTTGTTGTCACATATTGTTGTGTGTGTGTAGAGTAACCTGTTCTTATTTTAGATAGGGAGGCAAAGACTGTCTTGTAACAAAACACAGTTGTACGGATAGGCTGGATGAGAGAAACCTACTCACTCCAGAGACATATCTTTCCCTCAACCTACCACCTGTGAAATCTATTTTTCTATTCATTCTCGTGTATCAGTCAACCTTTACTCTTTACCTAGACTGGGCCCAATAAACCTACTACCGTACGACATATATATCTGTCTGTCTTATATTTCTGTGCCTGTCTGCCTGTCATATCTGCGTCTGTCTCTAATCTTTCTATCTCAGGATATCTTTCTGTCAGCTATCTGGTCTGTGAAGTCGCGTCTCTCTCTCTCTCTCTCTCTCTCTCTCTCTCTCTCTCTCTATCTATCTATCTATCTATCTATCTATCTATCTCTATCTGTGTGTGTGTGAGAGAGAGAAAGAGAGAGGTATTGTGGTCTGCCTATCTGTTTATCATTTGTGAATATCCTTGTATGTTTCAAGTATTTTTTTCTTGTACTGTTGGCATGTCGGTTGACTGTCTTACCTGTCTGCCTCATCTGTGAACATTTTTATGTTTGGTGAATTACTTTGGATTGCTGTCTCTGATGTCCGTTTCGCAGCACAATTCAAACAGTCGATATTTTCATTACTTTTCAAATCTGCGTCGAGAGGAAACTATTACTACTTGTTACCTAGGCATCTCGACCTCGGAGGTCCAGAAAAACATTGGAGATTGTAAGTAAGTTATTTCATAAGAGCATAACATTCTAGAAACAAATAACTTTTTATGCACTACAGTGCTGTTATTTGCTTTTGTTCTGTTAGTTGCTGCCGAGAGGGGCGTCGTTTTTCCCCTTACTGGCTTTGTTTGCCTGTGGAAAATCGGTTTTCCGTTCCAATAAGCTCGAAGCCGATGGTTTGCGCGGCCCAGTTGAGGCGACCACAGATCTTGCCAAAAGTTCTTCTTCCTCTCCTTCCCCCTTCCCCTCCTCCTCCCCCAAGTAACGTTCCATATATTCACTTAAAGCTAAGATGCGTAGAAATTATGAAATGTGAAGTCTTCCAGGGGAAGGTTTGAATGATTGATATACGTGTAAGGTGTCTCTCAGACAGTTTGTGTTGACTTTGCTACTGTTGTTTATATATCAGACTATGTGTAAAGTTAATTAAGTAAGCTTTGTCGTTTTAAATTCTTTTCACCGTTTGACTTATCACGTGAAACTAGCTTGTGGCGGGAAATGAAACAGACATCAGAACGTTCTGCAGCTGTCGCTCAGACTGTTATATATAAATACATTTCCATTCTTGTCAGTGAAAGTCCTAGACGCTGATGAAAATTAAGTCTAGCCGTGGTTTCTTGAGCCGTTGATTTACCGGTCATGACTTCAATGCTCAAAGTTGTTTGATGTCCCGATGTGAGTCTGTGTACCCGGCCGATAAACCCATTCAGGAGTTTGGTCAGGGTACGGAAGAGTTCGATCGCGTCACCTCTTCACCCATATGATTGCCTTCATCTCTCGCAGCAAGTATTCACTCACACGAGTGTTATGTTTGTTAGAAATACTTGAACTGACTCATCTGTTTCGTCGTGTGTATTTAAGGAATCGTCCGCAGCGGTATATTCTGGGCGCTTACTCTTCTCCCCCGAACGGCCGTTGCTTGGAGAAAATGCCACAAAAAGGAAAACTGCATCCAAAGTCCTGGAGACTATGTCCTTGTTCTCGAAGTCACCATGGCACTGGACGACGAGGCCTTGTTATAGTCGGATATATAAATCCTTATATAAATTATGAATATTGTATCTAGATTGATCAGGGCGAGTTTTGTCCTAACCGAGGCAAGAATCCTACTTTAAACATTTTTTAAAAAAATGGTGAAGCACGTATTTTCAGCATGTGAAGTGTTGGAAAAGTCAGCTGTTCACTGCCTGTCGTGTTTACAGAAAGTCCACTGAAACAGGATTAATGGAATTCTTTGTTATAATCTCATTTATGTATGGGTGCTTCCGTATAATAGAAGGTATGACAAGATTTTCAACGTGGAACTGACGGCAAAAATCAGACAAGTGTCAGTGGAACAGTAGATGCGAAGGAGACGCTGACGTTGGAAAGGACACGCATTGAGGAAACCTGTTGATAGCATTACAAGGCAGTCCTTGTTCTGGAACCCCCCAGGGTAAGAGTTTAAAGAGAGACTGAAAAAAATGCATCGGGAAGGGAACTATACATGAACATGACAGGGATTTAAAGCAGTGGGCTCAGGTCAAAAAGGCTTGGTAGTAATTTATTCAAGGTCTATGTCCCACGGGGAGCTTCAGGGTAATGATGGCAATTATGATAAATAACCTACCTAGCACTCATTTCTCTCTCTCTCTCTCTCTCTCTCTCTCTCTCTACCCCTTCTTCCATGTCTGTCTTTATCTCTCGTACAGAGAGAGAAATTCACTGACCCCATGCTGAGACTGAATTCAGCCGTGAAGATAAAAATGCGTTTTTAATTTGTGTGGGGAACGTAATGCGCGCACGCAAGTAAAATAAGTTAGTGAAAGTAAAGAACTACGATAATTATTTACAGTTTTTGCAGATTATAGCCGTCACGGACGAGTTGCTCATGCTTAATGCCCTCAGCTGCCGTGACAGATGGAGGGAACGAAGACGTTACAAAACTCAGCAGTGAAACGAAAAATTGAAATATATGTGCAAGATGCCGTCATTACAAGTATCACCACTTACGCAAATTAACAAGCATTTATTAGGTATGAAATAACAGTAAAGTCGCACTGTAACCTCCTGAGTTGTTTCTTCGCTGTTGAACAGGACAAGTGTAACAGCATAAGACTAAACAGATGGCGTAATCAGCTATGGCATTTTAGATAGTCACAGCTAGTTGCTGCTGTAGGTAGGTTGGACAAGTATCTGTTTTTATGGCCACCAGATATTTGACTGATTCTTCTGAAGTCTACTACTTTTCTGAGACTTTTCATTAACGTGTTTACAGTACTTTTAAAAAAAAAATTCTTTCTCTTTATCTCCATTTTCCTATAGTCTATGTTGACTGAGGAAGACATATTAGCCATACGTAAGGCTATTTTGTTATTATGTCACATGTTAGTATATATATACGTAAGGCTATTTTATTATTATGTCACATGTTAGCATATATATACGTAAGGCTATTTTGTTATTATGTCACATGTTAGCATATATATTTACCTTTTACAGTCGTTCTCTGGATTGAAGACAGTCACTTCCTAATTTGTGTATTTCTTGTTGTTTGTTAAGGCAGAGACCACGGACCATTAAACCTTCCAATTCTCTTATCGGTCACGTTAGTCCACCTTTTCCCACAAGAATTGCAATCCTTTTCATGGCGCATTTTTCAAGCGGGTAACCGAATTGTATGCTTATGAGTCAACGCGCATTTTCTACCTAGGTTTTTTTTTTAAAAAAAAAGAAATTTTCCTGCCTCGCTTGTTTTTCGGTGACAAAATTTCTGTAATTCTCCCCCATTTATATTAAGCAGTTCAGGTAAGTATGATTAAGTGTCTCTATCATTTATATTTAGCCAGTGGAACCTCCTTGCTCATCATAGATGAAGCTTATATGCTTTCGTGCCACTGTTTCCACACTTGTGAAGCAAAATGGAAATGAATGAAATGACCACAGAAGAATTAAGTACAATCATCGAGGCCCACAATATAATTATTTCCCGCTATATTTTGGTGGGTCACTTACTCTTATGGTTTAAAGTTGCTACCATAAGTGAAATGGGTTCATTTTTGATACAAGACAACAGGAGGCTGAGACGCTTGGGAGTCATGACCCAAGTGGACCGCCCCCCCCCCCCCCTTTTAGACTGTAAAGGAGTATACTGGGCCGAAACACTTCTCGGATGGGGGGAATTCTTCTGATGATCAGATTGCCTCCTGTTGTATCGCTCTGTAAAGAGTTTCCTATCATCATTCTTATTCATTTTGTCTCTCTGTCACTCCCATCTTATCCAAGTGTATATTCCATTTCATAATTAATGTAATAATCTGAAATATTTTTAGTAATTATATTGATGGAAGTGAATAAGGGAAATCTCTTTCTTGCTGCTACTACCTCACATCAGCGTAATTGATACCCCTAAATGACGTTTGCATATACAAGTGTGTGCTCGCGCGTGTGTGTATAAGTGAGATGAAAGGAGTAACAAACACAGGACCGGTATGTCCAAGCAGTTTTAATTTTTTGTGTGAATTCTAGATCTGCTGCACCGGCAATTCTTCACGAACAATGTCTATATTGATACACCGAGACAATACATTCATCTCACTTTGAGATATCTTGGTTATTAGCTTACCTAGCCAGCGGGAATGATTAGCAAGGAGGAAGATACAGGCTTTCACATTTTTTGAACATCCCTACATCGTCTTATTAGTTTATATTGGATGTATCCTGTAGTCATCTCCTGGCTTGAACGGTGGCAAGTTATTTCCTTTCTTTGATTATTAAAATGTATGAAGGTGGGGATGGCGTATAAGCTTGCTGAAGGTTAATCCGCCAATCCAATCACGTAGATGACTGTATAATTGATGGTGGAGATTTCTGATGCTGGTGGAGGCTGCTGGCAGATGACAAAGAAGACATGTTGTTGTTACTGATGCAGTAAATTTCACAATTTCCTGAAAGGTTGGGGGGGGGGGTGGGGGGGGGGGGGCGACGCGGGGGCAGTATAGCAGAGGTCTTGTGTGAGTGGTTAGTGTGTGTGTGTATTTAAATACATATGTATGTTTGTGTCTCTTGTGTATATATATATATATATATATATATATATATATATATATATATATATATATATATATATATATATATATATATATGGGAGCCGCGCTGGTGTAATGGCTTCGGCGTTGTACTGGCGACCAGGTGTTCATGGTTCAAACCCGGGCGTCGGCGTTTGAAGAAATGTTTACGGCCGGAAATTTGACTGAATAGCCTGAACGGCTCCTGTGATAAACCCTCTGTGGATGGGAAGGAGCGAAGCTCCTGACCGGGTTGGAAGGAAAGTCCTCAGGTTCCCCAGCCTCGCAATGACATGTCATTGGGCCGAAGGGGCTGAAAGCCCAAGTGCCGCTGGTTAAGGAAAAAAAAAAAATATATATATATATATATATATATATATATATATATATATATATATATATATATACATACATACATACATACATACACACATACACACATACACACACACACACATACACACACATATATATATACATATATATATATATACAGTCATGCGCCGCTTAACGTCCACGATACGTTCTATGAAATAGGACGTTGTGCGAACACCATACTTTACACTTAGAAAAGTTATATGGGATACTGAAGTATACCTGTATTGACTAAATAGTCAAGATACTGTACACATACAGTACTGTATTTCATGTAATGTACTGTATCTGGCAAGGTAATACTGTACAGTATATGTATGGGTTAAGTAGAAAAATCCTTTAAAAGCTTGGATAATTTTTTCTTTGTTCTTAAGGATCGTCGTGACTGTCGAGTGCGACATGCCCAAATCACGAGCCCAAATTCCCTGGTTTTCCACCTTCGTGATGTTTAATTACTTTTTGTTTCACTTCCAAGTCGATACTTTTCCTTTGTCTCTTGCTGCTGTTATCACAAGCCGTGATGCACTTCACGGTAATGTATTTTCGAAAGTTCACATTAAAATAACGATAGTAAGTACAGTACAGTACATACATAAGCCAGTAACATAGGCGTTTATTATGACTTTCAAGACATATGTACTGTATTATAGGTTATATATGTACTGTACCATTATACGCCTGGCATCGCAATCGCTTTGTACTGTATACAAGAGACATGAGATACACGTGTTGCGTGCGGGAAGCTGTTGCTTTCGCTACGTCCGGTTACGTCTGCTTCGTCCTGTTCTCCGATCAGGATTTCTGAACATGTGAGGAAGTCGGTGAGGTCCCTTTGTGAATGAAACTACGTGCGTCTCAGTATTGCTATTTGTGTACAGAATTGTACTCTTGTCATTGTTGTCCTTTGTTCAAGAAATTACTTTCTTACTAAGTTTTGTCATTTATAAAAGAAATGTGCTCTACCGTTAGTTACAACGTTGTTGATTTAGATTCGTGTTATGTTTTGTGTTTCCGATTATCAAATCTGAAAACCTCTTTTTTTCTTCTATCCAGGAAAGCTGGGCCCTGTGGCAGTTTGTACTCAATCACTGTGCTCTGATGAAGCATGAAAGTCTGGAGGAACTAATGGAGGTATGTGCTGTATTTAAATTAATAGTTATCTAAGCTTGTACAACAGTTATGCAAAGTTCAGCTTTTCAGTGCATGACGAGATAACAGAGTATTCATAATGCATGATGTTGTGTCCGTTTTTGCATTTCTCTTGATGTCATTATAGATAATAGGTTTTACATTAAAACATACGGGGATGAGCGATAAATTGCCAAAAGGTATAAAGTAGTTTCGTATGTAGTTTATGCTAAGGAATGTATGTACGCGATGAAACAAGTGTCGTAGTCTGTGGTTGCACACTTGTAAGCTGGCATACATATAGTTTTACATTTGTTTAAAATTTAACGTTCACCCTTAAACATTACTGGGTGGTGAAACAAAACATAGACTATTCCGCAGCGATTCACAATGACAAAAGCAGTTAGTGGGTGTTGTCTGTTTTTTAGAAACTTATCTCTAACTGACAGATTACTTCCTGTTGGATTCATTAATTACCTTTCAGCGCCAGCTCTCTTCTCCGTGTGTGTATGTATGTATTTCATGACTTCCCTCTACCTCTCTTATCAAGGGGACTCCAGAACATGGACTGCCATGTAAAACTGTCAGCAGGTATCATCAGTGAGTCTGTCAGCAGGTGTCATCAGTGAGTCTGTCAGCAGGTGTCATCAGTGAGTCTGTCAGCAGGTGTCATCGGTGAGTCTGTCAGCAGGTGTCATCAGTGAGTCTGTCAGCAGGTGTCATCAGTGAGTCTGTCAGCAGGTTTCATCAGTGAGTCTGTCAGCAGGTTTCATCAGTGAGTCTGTCAGCTGGTTTCATCAGTGAGTCTGTCAGCAGGTTTCATCAGTGAGTCTGTCAGCAGGTTTCATCAGTGAGTCTGTCAGCAGGTTTCATCAGTGATTCTGTCAGCAGGTTTCATCAGTGAGTCTGTCAGCAGGTTTCATCAGTGAGTCTGTCAGCAGGTTTTATCAGTGAGTCTGTCAGCAGGTTTCATCAGTGAGTCTGTCAGCAGGTTTCATCAGTGAGTATCCTATATATCGCCTGCGTCTTCTTCTGTTCTCTTGTTCCACTGGTTATTGTCATCAGTTCCACACTGATGATGTTGGCAAACCATTTCAATCCTTCTGTTCTCTTGTTCCACTGGTTATTGTCATCAGTTCCACACTGGTGATGTTGGCAAACCATTTCATTCCTTCTGTTCTGCTCAAGCAGCCGGTAATGAAGGTCTTTAACTTCTTGTTTATTGTTCTCTATGTTTGAGAGCCATTCAACAAAACTGTATTGATATCTTAGTTGAAGATTCTGCGCTGTTTATATCTGTTATGTCATTGTATCATTTATTGAGTTATATTTTTTTCCAGCAATGCGCAGTAATTTTTGAAAGATGCAAATGAGAGGTCACTTAAGGTAAAACGATTGATAGTTTGTGTTTGGGCGGCGGGCAATGTTTCTGGTCATGCCAGAGCACCAATGTCCGCTTTTAAGTGCGGGTACGTGTCTATAATCGATATTCGTTGTATTTTCCTGATGGAGAGTCTCTTGCCTTCACAATTCCACTTGAAATGCAAATGACAGCTACATCCTGTCGGACCGATGTCTTTCTTTCTGCTGGGTTGTATTTGGTTGTACTCAGTATCTGATGTTCTCATGCTAATGTGACCAATAAAAAAGACTGATGTAGTACCGATGCGATACAATAAATACATCAAGTCGGCCAGACCTAGAGTACACATTGAAAGAAAGAAGGGTGAATTCTCCCTACAGCCTTTGACAGTTTTCCAACCGTTTCTTAAAAGGAATTTCGCAGCTTCGAATGCAGGCTTGTTGTATCGCGTTTTGATATTTATTTTATCGTGTCTTTTAGAAGAAAGTTCACCTTAATAATATAAAAGTGTAGCGTCGAGTGCTAGGCTGTCGACCTTTAAACTCGGTCAGTTATTTTGTCCAGGCATGATTCAAACTGGTAGTGGCCTAAGACAATATATCAATGACGGCGACAAGAACAATACATAATCCATTTTCTTTCCCCACGAGGAACACTACTCAGATATAAGGGAAATCAAATGTAGTGTTCATTCTAGTTTCATATTTCAGAATCTTTAAGACATGCAGGCCTTTTCCATGTCTATTAGTATTTTTATTTTTTTGGGGGGAAGGTTGTTTCCTCGTATTATAGATGCTATCAGCATAGTTTCTGCCACAATTTGAGCTTACTTTTGGCACACCCATTCCTTGTTTCTTTAAACCTGTCCTGTCTGTGTCTTACCTAAAACATTGACCGCGACTAAGGTCGTGAAGCTCTGAGAAATGATCATTGTAAGCACCAAGTGTAATCCTTACCCCGATTAGTAATCATTGTAAGCACCAACTGTAATTCTTACCCCGATTAGTGGTCATGTGAGCACCACGTATAATACTTACCCCGAGTAGTGGTCATGTGAGCACCACGTGTATTCCTTACCCCGAGTAAGTAATCATTACTTCTAGCAAAGGTCATTGTGAGCACCAAGTAATCCTTACTTATAGCAATAGTCATTGTGAGCACCATCTGTAATCCTTACTCCTAGCAATGGTCATTGTTAGCACCAAGTGAAATAGTTACTTCTAGCAATGGCCATTGTGAACACCATGTGTAATCTTTACCCCAAGTAGTCGTCATTGTGAACACCAAGTGTATTCCTTACTTCTAGCAATGGTCATTGTGAGCACTAATTATAATCCTTATTTCTAGTTATGGCCATTGTGAGCACCAAGCGTAATCCTTACTCCTAGCAAAGGTCTCTGTGAGCACCAAGTGTAATCCTTACCCCAAGTGGTCGTTATTGTGAGCACCAAGTATAATCCTTACTTCTAGCAATGGTCATTGTGAGCACCAAGTGTAATCCTTACCCCGAGTAGTCATTGTGAGCACCAGGTGTAATCCTTACCCCGAGTAGTCGTCATTGTGAGCACCAAGTGTAATCCTTACTCCTAGAAATGGCCATTGTGAGCACCAATTGTAATCCTTACCCTGAGTAGTCATTGTGAGCACCAGGTGTAATCCTTACCCCGAGTAGTCGTCATTGTGAGCACCAAGTGTAATCCTTACTCCTAGCAATGGTCATTGTGAGCACCAATTGTAATCCTTACCCCCAGTAGTCATTGTGAGCACCAGGTGTAATCCTTACCCCGAATAGTCGTCATTGTGAGCACCAAGATTAATCCTTACTCCTAGCAATGGTCATTGTGAGCACCAAGTATAATCCTTACCCCAAATAGTCGTGAGCACCAAGTATAATCCTTACCCCGAATAGTCGTGAGCACCAAGTGTAATCCTTACCCCGAGTAGTCGTCATTGTGAGCACCAAGTGTAATCCTTACACCTAGCAATGGTCATTATGAGCACCAAGTGTAATCCTTACCCCGAGTAGTCGTCATTGTGAGCACCAAGTGTAATCCTTACTCCTAGCAATGGTCATTGTGAGCACCAAGTGTAATCCTTACCCCGAGTAGTCATTGTGAGCACCAGGTGTAATCCTTACCCCGAGTAGTCGTCATTGTGAGCACCAAGTGTAATCCTTACTCCTAGCAATGGGCATTGTGAGCACCAAATATAATCCTTACCCCGAATAGTCGTGAGCACCAAGTATAATCCTTACCCCGAATAGTCATTGTGAGCACCAAGTGTAATCCTTACCCCGAGTAGTCGTCATTGTGAACACCAGATGTGTCTTCTTCTTCTTCTTTGATCCTTAACCGCCGACCGTCAAACCAGTCAGTGGCCATTACGCCTAGTGGCGTCTTGTAGGGCAACAACAAATTGATTCCACTTTGCTCGGTCGGCGGCCATCCTTCGTACAGTGCCCCAACTCTGGTTCATTCTTTGCATCTCAGCCTCCACAGTCCTCCGCCAAGTTGTTTTTGGTCGGCCTCTCTTTCGTTTTCCTTCAGGGGTCCATAGCATAGCTGTTCTTGTGATGGCATCGGGGTCTCTTCTGAGGACATGGCCAACCCAGCTCCAGCGTCTGCCAGCTATGATGGTGTGCATGTCCTCTTGCTTGCTCCGAGTAAGCAGATCTTGGTTGGTGATGATATTCGGCCAAAAGATTCTGGACTCAGGGTTGCTCACATTGAGCGTCATGACCTCTGTCTTCTTTAGGTTGATGTTCAAGCACACCTGCTGGCTATACTTATTAAGTCTATCCGTTTTTTCCTGGATGTGTTGATGTGAATGTGCTAGCAGTGCAATGTCATCTGCATATTCCAGATCTTCCAATGTAGAAAATGTAGTCCATCTTATTCCTCTTGGATTGCCCTCTGTTGTCTGGCGCATCACCCAGTCTATGACTGTTAAAAATAGAGTGGTTGATAAGGGGCATCCCTGTCGTACTCCTGTCTTCACTTCAAAGGTTAGGTTGCTCTGCCCAGGCATAAAGGCTTTTTATGATTGACACTATGCAGCTTGGAATTCCATAAGCCCTCAGTATTTTCCATAAACTGTCCCTATGTATACTGTCAAAAGCCTTTTCAAAATCAACGAAATTAATGTACAACTGTCTTTGCCATTCTGAGCACTGCTCTATAATGTTCCTGAGGGTAAATATATGATCTATACATCTTCTGTTCTTTCTAAATCCTGCTTGTTCTTTCCTCAGTTTGTGGTCTACTGCTTTTGAGATTCTCTGTATAATTATCCTGCCTAGTATTTTGCTGGGAACTGAGAGAAGAGTTATTCCTCTCCAATTATTGCAGTCTGCAAGATCTCCCTTCTTGGGCAATTTGACAATTATTCCTTTTTCTCCACTCTGTTGGTGTTGTCCCTGTTTTCCAGACTTGTGCAAATAGTGGTTCTAATAGTTCTGCTGCTAGCTCTGGGTCTGTCTTAAATAGCTCTGCATTTAAGTTATCATGACCAGGAGCTTTTCCATTCTTTAACCCTTCGATTGCTGTGATGATTTCTTCTTTTCGTGGGATGTCTGTATTAACATCTAGATCATTTTCGGCCTCAGGAACATTCAATTGTGTCTCTGGTGGTTCCTTATTCAGAGTTTCTCTGAAATGCTCTGCCCATCTTGTTTCCTGTCCCTCTACTGTTGTGATGAGAGATTTCCTTGCTTATCTCTTACTAATGTAATATTGTTTGCACCTCGTTTTCCACTGATGATTTTAGTTATTTTGTATACTGTGCTTTGTTCATTTCTCAGTGCTGCCTCTTCTGCCTGTCTTGCAAGGTCATCCAGAAATGTCCTTTTGTTAGCACGGGTTTAACGTTTAACTTCCTTGTCCAGCTGACTGTACTGTTCACTATATATTGCCTTTAATCTGGGAGACTTAGCTTCTGTTTTCTTTCTTTTCATTTCCTTTCTCTTCGCTATGGTGTTTAGCGTATCTGGTGTTATCCAGTCTTGGCTCTTTCTTTCCTGGAATCCCAAGCATGACTTGCTGCTTTCCTTGTATATTGTTGAGATGGTGTTGAATCTCTGGTCAACATCATCGGTCTCTGTTCTTTCCTGGCTTTTGATAATCTCATATCTTCTCTTTACGTCGACCACGAAAGCTTTTCTGGTGAGGGGATCCTTCAGTTTCGTGATGTTGTATCTTTTCTGTTTGACTGCAACTGGTCCAGCAGCTCTGAGTTTCACTTTCAGTCTTGCTACTACTAGGTAATGATCACTTTCCACATCTGCGCCTCTTCTTACTTTCACGTCTTGTAGTGCATGTCTCCATCTGCCATTGATCATTATGTGATCTATCTGGTTTCTGTCTCGTCCGTTTGGTGATTCCCATGTTAACTTATGCACTTCCTTGTGTGGAAAAAAGTGTTCCTCCAATGACCAGGTTGTTAATACTGCAGAAGCTTATTAATTTGTCCCCATTCTCATTTGCTGTTCCACTGCAGCATTTCCCCATTACTCTTTCGTTATAATTATTGTGTGCTCCCACTTTCGCATTTAGGTCTCCCATTACTATAATGAGATCGTACCTGGGTGTAGTTTCCATTTCTTTTTGTACCTGTTGATAGAACTCGTCCTTGATCTCTTCATCGCTGTATTTGTTGGTGCATAGCATTGTATAATTGTGGTGTTGGTGAACCTCCCTCTTAGTCTTGCTCTTATCAGTCTGTTGTTGATGGGTGACCATTCCAGTAAAGACCTTTCCATTCCTTTCTTCAGGATAATGGCTACACCTTCGTTGTGCTGACCATCCTCTCTGCCAGAATAAAGTACTGTTTCCCCTGTAGCTGTTTTTATTCTCCCTCTACCTGTCCATCTGCTCTCGCTTATTCCCAGGATATGTATATTGTAGTTCCTCATCTCTGCTGTGATTTGTCTCAGCTTTCCTGCCTCATTCATAGTTCTGACGTTCCAAAAACCAATTCTGGTTTCGTGTTTTGCGGTCGGGGCATCCGTTTTCATGCCAGTGGCTTCCTTTCGGCTTTCACCACTGTCAGTCATACGAGCCTGAGACTCCGGATGTCCGTCCCGCAGCAGAGTTTTTCCATTTATTGTTGTTTCAGTAACGTGCGATTTTTTTTACATATACAGGGGTGTCGGCCCTGTGCTAAAACCCCCAACCTGGAGGACCAGAGTACGCAGACCAGTCCAGCTTGGTTGAACCTACCAGGAGTAAATCTCCCACTGGCATAGCTCTGGGGATTGTCAGGGTACACATGCTCCCCCTCTCCCTCCCGGCTCCCCCCCCCAAAAGGGGGAGAATGGTACAGCTGCCATGGCATACCTGTTCTTCTATAAAGCAGTGTGTGATATTAACTGATATCATTTAATACATAAAACGAGTGAATGATTCAGATTATATTTCTCATTGACAGAATGTGAAACAAATGTATAGTTAGGTGTATCATCATTTTACTTGTGGCTCCTAATAGAACATGAAGCCAACACTGATTCCCCTTTGTAGGAAACCTGCACCTAAAGTATTCACGTGCTCATGCAGTGGCCAGTTCTGTAGCAATTTGTTTTACATATTGAAGTTGCCAACTCCATGTATAACCTCATGTTTGTCGCCTCTTACGACATGCCTGAGTGGGGCAGTAGCAGATTGTTTCTGTGTTTCCTCAAAGACCCCTCAGGTACTACTCGAGGCAGTTTCATGTATAAAATGTCAGTGGAAGCAGATCGTTGGATGCCGATATGTAAATCAGTGGTAGAATTTAAAACGAAAGGATCATTCTGTATATCCACCGCTGCAGCTGAGTGTTGATATATATCAGTTTACATTTTGCCAGCCTACCCGCCTTCTTGTTTCCTGCCATATTTCTTTGCAACAGGGCTCCATATTTTGTTTCAGTCAATTTCACTTGGTATATTTTTATATTACCGCATTCATTGGCGGATTTACAGTCTCGGGGGCCTCAACTTAAAAAAAAAAAGAATTTTAAATACAAAGAAAATTGTTAGAAAACATAGAACATAGTATTCAAAATAAAAAATTCCAGCAAACATCGCGAAACAAACAAGCATAGTTATGCTAGATACAGCCTACACAACTTGATAGCCATGTCAGTGATCCACTGTCATTGAACGTCAGATCTTGGTCTGGAAGCCATGATAACGTTGAATTTAATGTTATTACTACTCCCCCCCCCCCCCCCCCCCCCCAAACCTGTTCGGGACTATGTAGTCGCGGGGCCCTATTGGAGTTTATACAATTAATACCTGTAAACTTGCCCCTGTCCTCATTATGTGCTGACGTGTCAGACAGCAAATGTAAACAGACGTTTGTTCCATGGAGCTTACACTCTTGCTTTTCATGCATTGTTTGTACATTTTTTAGAGTTCTTTTTTTTTTTTTTTTAATAGAAATCGCAGAAAGCATCTGACACGTGTGGCATTAGTGGATCACAGGAAAACCGGCCTTCCTGCTCTCATCGAGCCAAGCGGGGTGATCAGATATCTTCACCTTCTTTAAGTGCCAGTACAGCTGACACAGACGTTAAATGCCTCTAAACAACTGCCTATCCCTACAGCCTAGTGCTGGTTTTCACTCCTTGTTATGCCACGATGTTTAAACTGTCCAATATCTTCTCTCCTTCTCGCCCTCCGTATTTTTTACCGATAAATCGTTCTTGCTTCCACAGTGTATTCTAGCTTTTATCTTCTCGAACAATGCCCAAAAAAAGAGGACTGCTTTCTGACATGTGCGATAAGTGATCAGATTTAGCTGGAATTAACGGATGGAGATATCAGACAGGCTGCGCAAAAACGTCCCTTGTTTAATCAGCTTTGTGATCATCACCGCTTGCGACGCTTAGTTTCCCGCTGGGTTGAAAAATAAACAGTATCAAAATGTGTTGCATTTTTTTTTCATATAAGGTGTTTGCTGCTTTCCTCTTTCAACCATCTACCATATACATGAAGCAGCTGGTTATATCAGGACGCGTTTCATTTATTGTAATATTTTCTTGTATGTATTCATTTTATGCTTTATACTATACGTCACAAAATGTCTTTGTGCATGTACTTTTGTGCCCCTCTCCCTTTCACTCCGGCAGTATCACTTCATTTCTTCATTTTTCTTTCTCATCGTCCTACTATTTGACATCTTATATGCATCTTCATTATTCTTGCTGAGACCGCTCCCAGACTATTTACGTTTCACTAAGTGAACGTAGTATTATCAAGTTAATACGATTATCACGTAAACCAGTCTGCCACTTTTGTAAGAGACGTCAGTTGTTTGTGCAACGTGGTATACCACTTACACGCACAGAAAGCCAGATTGCTATCTAAGGAAGCCGCCTGAGGAACGGGCGAAAGCACCGGTGATAATTAGATAATCGTTTCATCTGAGCCCTCGGTATCAGTTTTGCCGATAATCTGGTTGGGAGAGACATTATTGGAAGGTAGCATCTGGACATTAAATGAGTGCGCAGATGGTGGTTATGAGTTTTGCACAAGATGCAAGCGGAAGTATTACAGCACAATAAAGAGGTCACGCGATGGAATTTTAAAATGTAATATTTTAAAACACGCGGGGGGGGGGGGGGGGGGGAATTAAATTAAACACCCTACCCATATAGTTCAGATCTTTCTATTGGGGTGATTTGAAAGACGGGATAAACAATGGATTTCATAGGAAATTCGTCGGAAGCACAATCTGGGATTCGAACTTAGAATGAGAGATATAATCTAGTGAAATAGGAGTCAAAAATCAGACTGCATCGCTACGTCAAATTAGCAACTCCCACAAGCCAGAGAGAGAAAGATCGGGCAAAGAATTCCTATATTATAAGTGACAGATCGAAAGTGTTAGGGCAACTTTGAAACTTAAAAAGTAAACCCGCATTTATAAATACCAAGACTGGAAACTTACAGGACCAAGATCGAAGTATTTGGGCATCTTTAAAACTTAAAAAAAAAGTAAACCCGCATGCTAAATACGAAGTCTGGATACCTAAGAAATCAGATCACCCATCATAAGAGGATTACTATAATTTCCCAGACCAAGTGATTCGAAGCATCTAATAAAGTGCTGTGTCCATTCTAAATTGTGCGAGAAGATTGTGTTCCCAAAATTTACTTTGGGGTAAGTGTAAACATTTATTTTACAAATGTGAATTTGACATATTTTTCTTGCTAAGTGGTTATATATGAGGCTGGCAACCTCAACATATAAAACTAGTATATTCATAAACCACTACAGCAATCGCTGGTGATTTCTTCTTGCTAGTCGTACAGACAACCGACAGCAGAGGCGACCCAAGACTCCGACTGGAGCAGTGATGAGTGATGATTACATCACATGTGCCTCAATTGTATCATATCATTTTGTGAGATATATGCACCTTGCTAATTGTAATTCAGGCAAATCATTGCATTTCGCGCTGTCCAAGCACATATTTTCCCAGTTTAATATCCAGAAGAATATTAGGATTTCTAATCATCTTCCCTGAGTTACGCTGTGTATACTCAAGAATATAATTATTCCGAGAGAATAACATTGGTAGGTTGCAGCGAGACAATGCGCCTGTTAATTTGTAGCCTACAAATGTACTTAGCAGAGGCATTTGTTTTTATTTTGTCTAAAAGATCGTGGTACTAAGCTATCAGACCGTTCGACGAACGAAACTTAATGACTGTGAAGTGTCATCATCACAAAAGAATCGACAAAAACCAAGGCTGCAGGACTCGCTCATGCCAGCTAAGTGCTTGAAAAAAACCACTAGCAGACGGACATTAAAATTAAATATTAATTGTAAAGTTAAATCCTTAAACCAAATCTCGATGACGAGAAATTTTATTTTCATCTAAAATTCACCATCATTCTATTTATTTTAACCTGTTAAAACTAATTGATTATTAAATGTGTTACATGTTATTTTAAAACATAGCAATCTTAGTTTATTCAGTTATTATAAGTGTGAAAGCAACGTACGAGCAAGACTCTTCTAATCTATCTATCTATCTATATATATATATATATATATATATATATATATATATATATATATATATATATATATATATATATATATATATCTATATATCTCGCTATATATATATATACATTTAGAGATATATTTACATCAATAGAGCTACTTTTTGTAAAAGGGAATTTCTCTGGATTTACACCAGCTAGGGACTTGAACGGGCTATAACCATTGCGTAATTCTTCATAAAAGGCGGCGGACCGATAATAAGTTAACACTTGCTCAGCCAATACAGCATTGTTCTTGACTTCGGAAATATCTTATGAACATTGCCTTGAGATTGAAGCGTCTTTACCCTTCTATCTACCACTCTGCCAAGAGTAATCTTGTGGGAAGGTAAACACCTTTCACGACTCATTTTAGATACTCTTGTTTTGGCCACTGAAGAACCACTACCTCAAAGCAGGGGAGGCAATCCGTGACACTATATTATTTCTCTAGTCTGTATATTTACTGTTTAGTTATAGCTTATATTGTTTTTTGTTCAAAATATGATATTGTTTATACTGGTAAGCATTTAATGTTGATTGGAGGATTATTTAGTTAATCTGTATTTATCTAGAGGGAATGTACAACCACTGGTTCGCATCCTTATTTATTTCTTTTTTGTTTTATATGTTAGCTTTTGTTTGTGTAATATAATGTTTCATTAACTTTTGTATTTCTGGTGGGGTCTTAATGCCTATGAGATATTCTACACTCATTCCTATCTTGTGGTTATTGCAGTATGTCTTAAAGTTTTGCCTCTGCTGGTCATATTTTTTGCAGTCCAGCAGAAAGTGTCTAATTGTGTTTGGTTCTTGGCGCTCTTCACATGTGGGTTACTCTATCATGAAGAACCCAGTTCCAAGCTTGAGCCTTAGCAATTTTTTATTAATTGATATTTATAGTTCTTCTTGTATTTGGCATGTTTTACTTGTTTGTTTGTTTGTTTTTTTTTTTTTTTTTTTTGAGGATTTTATACGTGTCTTCCCTTTTTGCTTTGGCCCTAAGTTAGTATCCTTCTTCTTCTTCTTTGATCCATAACCGCCAACCGTCAAAGCAGTCAGCGGCCATCACGCCTGGTGGCGTCTTGTAGGGCAGCAACAAATTGATTCCACTTTGATCGGTCGGCGGCCATCCTTCGTACAGTGCCCCAACTGTGGTTCATTCCTTGCATCCCAGCTTCCACAGTTCTCCGCCAAGTTGTTCTTGGTCGGCCTCTCTTTCGCTTTCCCTCGGGGGCCCATAGCATAGCTGTTCTTGTGATGGTATCAGGGTCCCTTCTGAGGACATGGCCAACCCAACTCCAGCGTCTGCCAGCTATGATGGTGTGCATGTCCTCCTGGTCACTCCGAACAAGTAGTTCTTGGTTGCTGATGGTGTTTGGCCAAAAGATTCGGAGAATTTTCCTTAGGCAGATTGTGCGGAAGGAGGACAGTCTCGACATCTCCCTCTCTGTTACTCTCCAACATTCCGCACCATAGAGAAGCACAGAAAGTACACAGCTCTCATATAGTCTTAATTTGGTGTTTGTGCTGTACTGGGAAGACTTCCAAATGTTGTTGAGAACAGCAAAGGCTGTTCTCGCTTTATTCATTCTGTTCTTAATGTCCTTGCTTGTTCCGCCGTCAGGTGTTACTATGCTTCCTAGGTAAGTAAATGTGTCTGTCTGTTCTAACTTCTGGTTCCTTACTGTTATTGGCTCAGGATTGCCCACATTTAGTGTCATGACCTCTGTCTTCTTCAAATTGATGCCCAGGCCAACCTGCTGGCCACACCCATTCAGTCTATCGGTTTTGTCTTGGATGTGTTGGTGTGAATGCGCGAGTAGTGCAATGTCATCTGCACACTCCAAATCCTCCAGTGTAGAAAACGCCGTCCATCCAACTCCTCTTGGACTGCCCTCTGTCGCCTGGCGCATCACCCAATCTATGACTGTTAGAAATAATGTTGTTGATAAGGGGCATCCCTGTCGCACTCCTGCCCTCACTTCGAAAGTTACATCACCCGATCCAACACTGCACGCAAAGTTAGAACAGAGGCTTTCTATGATGGAAACAATGCGGCTGGGAATTCCATAAGCCCTCAGAATTTTCCATAGGCTGTCCCTGTGTATGCTGTCGAAAGCCTTTTCAAAATCGACAAAGTTAATGTACAGCTGTCTCTGCCACTCCGAGCACTGCTCCACAATGTCCCCGAGGGCAAACACATGATCCGCACATCTTCCGTTCCCTCCGAAGCCCGCCCGCTCTCTCCTCAGTCTATGGTCAACCGCTTTTGAAATTCTGTGGATGACCATCCTGCCCAGTATTTTGCTGGGAACTGAGAGGAGGGTAATTCCTCTCCAGTTGTTGCAATCTGCAAGGTCGCCCTTCCCGGGCAATTTGACAATTATTCCTCCACTCCACTCTGCCGGTGCCGTCTCAGTCTCCCAGACTTGTGCAAACAGTGGTTCCAATAGTTCCACTGCCAGTTCAGGGTCTGTCCTCAATAGCTCAGCATTCAGACCGTCGTGACCAGGCGCTCTTCCATTTTTTAGCCCCTTGATAGCTGTGATAATTTCCTCCTTTCGTGGAATGTCTGTATTTACGTCTAAGTCACTTTCAGCCTCAGGAACATTCAGCTGAGTCTCCGGTGGCTCCCCATTCAGCGTTTCTCTGAAGTGCCCCGCCCATCCCGCCCCCTGCCCCTGTGCTGTGGTGACGAGACCTCCCTGCCCGTCTCTCACTAACGCTATGTTGTTTGCACCTCGTTTTCCACTGATAGCTTTAGTTATTTTATAAACTGTGCTCTGTTCATCTCTCAGTGCTGCCTCCTCCGCCTGTCCCGCAAGGTCATCCAGAAATGTCCCTTCGCCAGCACGGGTCTGACGTTCTACCTCCCTGTCCAGCTGACTGCACTGCTCACTATATATTGCCTTTAACCTGGGAGACTCAGCTTCTGTTTTCCTTCTCCTCATTTCCCCTCTCTTCGCCATGGTGTTTATCGTTTCTGGTGTTATCCAGTCTTGGCTCTTTCTCTCCTGGAATCCCAGGCATGACTCGCCGCTCTCTTTGTATACTGTTGAGACGGTGTTGAATCTCCGGTCCACACCGTCGGTCTCCGCTCCCTCCTGGCTCTTGGCAATCAGATATCGTCTCTTTACGTCAACCACGAACGCTTTTCTGGTGAGGGGGTCCTTAAGTTTCGTGATGTTATATCTTTTCTGTTTGACTGCAACTGGTCCAGCAGCTCTGAGCCCCACCTTCAGTCCCGCTACCACCAGGTGATGATCACTTCCCACATCTGCGCCTCTTCTTACTTTCACGTCCTGTAGTGCATGTCTCCATCTGCCATTGATCACCATGTGATCCATCTGGTTTCCGCCTCGTCCGCCCGGTGACTCCCATGCCAACCTGTGCACCCCCCTGTGTTGAAAAAGTGTTCCTCCAATGACCAGGTTGTCTACACTGCAGAAGCCCATCAATTTGTCCCCACTCTCATCCACCGCCCCACCGCCGCATTTCCCCACCACTCTCTCGCTACAATTATTGTGTGCTCCAACTTTCGCACCCAGGTCTCCCATTACTATAACAAGACCGCACCTGGGCACAGCCTCCATTTCCCCCTGTACCTGCCGACAGAACCCGCCCCCGATCCCCCCATCGCTGTCGCCTGCTGGTGCACAGCATTGTATAATTGTTGTGTTGGCGAATCTCCCTCCCAGTCTTGCTCCCATTAGTCTGCTGTCAATGGGTTTCCATTCCAGCAGAGACCCCTCCACTCCTTTCCCAAGGACAATGGCCACACCTTCATTGTGCCGACCGTCCTCTCTACCAGAATAAAGTACTGTTTCCCCCATAGCTGTTTCCACACTCCCCATCCCTGTCCATCCGCCCCCGCCCATTCCCAGGACATGTAGTTTGCAATTCCTCATCCCTACCGCGATCCGTCCCAGCCCTCCCGCCCCATTCACAGCCCCGACATTCCAAAAACCAATTCTGGTTTCGTGTCCCGCGGTCTGGGCATCCGTTTTCATGCCAGTGGCCTCCTTTCGGCCCTCACCACTGTCAGTCACACGAGCCTGAGACTCCGGATGTCCGTCCCGCATCAAAGTATTTTCATTTATTGCTGTTTCCGTAACGTGTGCGATTTTTTACACAGACAGGGGTGTCGGCCCTGTGCTAAAACCCCCAACCTGGAGGACCAGGGTACCAGCTTTTGTCTGATCCCTACCCACGCAGACCAGTCCAGCATGGTTGAACCTACCAGGAGTAAAACTCCCACTGGCATAGCTCTGGGGATTGTCAGGGTACACAAGCTGCCATACCGCTACAAGGTATAGGTACCATTGATGGCAGTTAGTATCCACTCTGTTATTATTGCTTGAGCAATTAAGCTCTTCATTTCAAATTTCCCTAGGCCTTCTTCAATTTTGCTATAACTAGTTCTTCCCTCTTTGTCTTCTTTGTCCGCAAGCTCATTTCCTGCTATCCCAACATGTGCTGGTATCCATGTTAGTGTGACACTGTATCCTGCGGTGTGTAGAAATGTATTGACCTGCAGATAATATCCGGCCTGCTGCATTGAATCATGTTTCACGGCTGTTTGCCAGCGATCTTTTAGTTATTTCCCCTTTTAACCCGACCGCGCTATTTATAGCCCACAGAGGTCACGTGGTCAACTTCCTTATGGGAAAAACATGTGGCGATGTTTACTTTTGATAGGGCTTAATTAATGCTTTTAGGCTACTTTATTATTATAAATACCGGCTTTAATTTTGCGTAAAGCTAGACTAGAAATGTTAGAGTAAATTTTAGAACAAGAACAAACATTTTATCACAATTAGAACAGAAGATATAATAGTCTGAAATAGTGTAAAATTTACGTTTTTTTTTATATTTTGTTATGGTTTGTTTATAATGCAATTTTCACTAAATCGGTCACAATCAACATGCATAACAAATTACAGAAATCAAAAGTAGAAAACCTGCAGAAAATGGATATCAAAGTTTTGTTTTGGTTTCATGCGTCAAACATTAATTATTGAAACATTAAATTGCAAGTCCACATTTATTACCTTAAAATAACACACCCAATTGTCCCCAAAAACATGAGAGCTAACAATTATCTCAATCATACATCACGATGGTCATGTAAAAATGAGTATGGTCATGAGTAAAACGAAATGTTCAATTTAATAGATAAATAGGTGTATTTAATAAATACATCTATTAAATGATTTCCACACTCTGTTAATTCTGTCAATCTCAAGCAACAACTGCCATAATTTGCTCTAGCCCCAAAATTTCGCTCAATTATCATTCACACTTCCTTTTTTTTATAGGATGAATCTGTACATTCACAGATAGAGAAACTTGTAACAAATGAGTTTCCATTATAAATTTTAATTGTGAAGTTATATTTTTAATACCGCTGGCGCGTCTTTCAATTTTCAATCTTCTCTGTTTTCTCTCCTGTGCCCACGTAAGACCTACTGTTTCCTTCATGGCTATTGCTAATTATTTGGAGATTCTAACTCTACTTTCAATGCCTGCTTTCCTGCAAATTTCTTGACGTGACGTTTCTGAACAGCGTTGTAGTTCATGTGCCTGCTGCAGGTCTAATGAATCAGTTGATGTTCCAGCAATATGTTTTCTAACAGTGTGGAGCAATTGAGATCGCTTACGTTTTGTTGGCGTTCTGGTGACTGATGTTTCTCTTCTATGTTTAATTAGTTTTTGTAGTACAATAGGCTGTCCTCTGGTTTTGCATTTTATGATATTACTTTTTGCTGTTTCTAGTTTTTTTTCTAACAATGGATGTGAATAGGGGTTCTTCCTTTTGTGTTAGTGGTTGTGAAGGTGGCTTAGCAAGTAACTGTTGTACTGTGATGTCGCTTTTGAAGACAGGCGAGGTGGATGTACTTGTCGTATGTATAACTGACTTGGTAGGTGTAGATGTGGCAACAAAAACTGGCATGCTAGGGTGAGTAGTGTTATCCACCTCCAAATGAATAATGGTATCGCCTTTAATGTGAGCTGGCACATCAACCTCCAGTTGAACAATATCATCACTAATGTGGGCAGGCACATCAACCTCCTACTGTACAGAGCTATCCTGACTACAGCTAATTGACTGACTACAAACTAACTGACTGACTAGACATGGAGGGGTCAGAAAGAACATCACAGGGAATAGAGCAGCTTTTTGTTTTTAAAACACCAAAAGATGTCTTTGCAACATAATTGCACAGTTGACATTCACTTATAGTTAAATTATGGTTTTAGTCTTTCCAGATGTGCTGACTGTTTTCCGATAGTAACTTGGCTTTTCAAGACACTTCTCATTATGCCTCCTTTTTGAGTTTTGTATTCGTAAGTAACACTTCTTACAAAATATAGTCGAATGCTGTGTGGGTTTATCATCTGATACGTTAATTCCAAACACAAAGAACAGATCATTAACGTAATTAGAACAGTTCAGTGCTTTCTGAATTGAACGTGTTGTTTTGGAAGTTAATGCTCTCTTGCCACAGGCTCTGCACAGTGCACTGGCACAATTCATATGATGCAAAACAGTATGTTCCATTTCGTTGTTATGTAGTATAGTTTACTTGTGTATGTATATAAAGATAGAGGAATATTTGGGACTATCAAGTCTAACACCAGGATGTAGAATGCTTTATCTGTGAGTGAAAGAAGATATACAAACAGTTACTTAGAATTCTTTGGCAGCCGTCGTGTGCACAGGATTGTCTACCAAAGAACACTAATGGAACAGTCCTTATCTCACACACAATTTAAAAAAAAATTCATATTATAAATACAAGATTAACAAGACTTGAAAGATAGAACAAAGTATGTGGAAGTAATCTATCTATAGATTTACATGTTTTCTGACGCTTATATACGTAGCTAAATATCATTATAAATGAATGAAAATGCAAAAACAGATGGTGCTTTACAAAAAGTTATTTTTGTACAACCTTACTCTCCACATGTAAGCCTACCTTGCCGTGGTTGGAGAGCTTGAGCGCCTCAATGATCCCGGGAGCTATGCCGGCGGGAGTTTTACTCCTGGCAGGGTCACCCAAGCCGGACAGGTCCTGGGTGAGGGGCCAGACTAAATGGGCTGAGGAGTGGGTGGAACCCTATAGGTGTAGATGCAGAACCCACCGGCGAGTGGTACATGCTCTGGTCTGCACCAATCCACCCCCACTTCATGGGTTAAATGCTTTCTTGCCTCATTCTTCACTGTTTGTCGTCTATCACGCCCATGGCGACCGTTGCCTCAATTGGCTGAGTGTGGTGTACCCGGAAACGGGGCCTCCCAGTACTGAGGCAAAGTTAAGTCCCCGATGTCACTTATCGGTGCAGAATTGAGAGAGATGGCTGAGCATCACAATCCCTCCTGTGTTGCAGCATGATGAGAACCCAGCATTGCACACTGAGCTTGGGGGGATCACTTGGGCACCAGACTTAATACTGGCTCTTGACTGGATGGCCGCATGCAGGAGATTTCTACAATGGAGGGTTGGCAGGTGGTGGGTATCGGGAAGTGGCTCTGTGCAGGACGTGAGGATTCCTTGGGAGAGCCCAGAACCAGAGCACAGCATTGTGCAAGCTCTGCATAGTTGGAGAGCCCCCTGGATGACGGGGAATGCACAGTGTGCTACCCCACCTATCCCCAACTGCTAACTTAGAACCAGAAGTGGGGTCCTCTGTATGCGTGCCAGGCCAGGATAAAATGCCTGGGAAAGAGACTGGAGCTCAGAACTCCCTAACTCAAAGTTGCAGGATGGCAGAAAAGCCATGGGAAAGACAGGGCTATTTTGAAGATAACGCAACCATATTTTCACCATACGAGCTCGGACGCCGCCTCGGTAAACAAGGTCCGCGCAGAGCAGTGACACCCCCAGGCTGCTTGCGAATAGTCTACTACTGGGAACATAAACAGATTAGGGATGAGCCCACTCTCCCGTTGAACAGGTGCTAAAGTCGTAGATACTGGGCCAGAAGGCGCACCGGAAACCACAGTATCATGCAACTCCCTTTTTTTTTTTTTTTTTCTATGGAGAGTACACCGTCAAATAAATCTCGTTCTGGTGCTCGCCCTGTGGAGCTCCACCAGGCAGGTGCAGTGCCGGGCTCTGAGCCTCGACAGAGCCCACCCTCAGCTACTGGAGGACCCTCTAGACCGTCTTGTGGAGTCAACAGACGGCGGAGGAGAACTACTGACCAAAACAAAACAGAAAAAGAGAAACCTAGAGTGCCACTTGTCATGATGCACTGGAATGCAGAGGGAGTGAACAGCAAGCAGGCTGGATACAGCAAAAAGACAGAGCTGGAAAACATCTTGTATGAGAAGCAAGTCAGTGTTTGCTGTATCTAAGAGACTCACTTGAAAGCAGATCAAACCTTTAAAATAAGGGGATATCAATGCTTCAGATCCGACAGACAAGATAGACGAAAAGGAGGAGTACTTACTCTTGTAAGGAATAACATTCCTGCACACGAAAGGAAAACCTTCATGGATGGAGCAGAATATCAGCTGCTGCAGATAAAGGTAGACAAGATGGAAATAGAACTCCTGAACTATTACTGTCCGAACAACAAACCCCTGAGTCTCAGCTCTATACAGGTACCAGCCACCAACTTTATAGCAGTTGGAGACTTTAATAGCCACTCCCAGAGCTGGGGCTATAACCATCTGGATCACAGAGGTGAAGAGGTTGAAACTTGGCAAGATGATCACTCCCTAATCCTAGTCAATAATGCCACAGATACTCCTACCTTCTACTCCAGAGGATGGCACACAACCTCAACACCAGATCTTGCCTTCTCCACACCAGATATAGCTGGATCTATTAGTAGAGAAGTAGGAGACCAACTAGGGGGAAGCGACCATCGCCCAATCTTTCTTACTGTCCAGAGTGCAACTCTCAGTACAGGCCCAGCCATTACAAGATGGAACTACAAAAAAGCCAACTGGGGTTTATTCAGGCATCAGGTGAACACGCTGCTGTCTACCCTCAAGGTACAGAACAGAGACATTAATGAAGTGGTAAAAGACTTCAACAGATGCATACTACAAGCTGCAAAAGAAACCATTCCCAAAGGATGCCGGCGTAACTACATACCATACTGGTCCAGCACACTCCAAGAACGTCAGGAAGCTATGGACAAGGCTAGAAAGGACGCAGAGTCTCAGCCTTCACTTGAAACTCACAACAAATGGAAAAAGGCTGTAGCAGAGTTTCAGAGAACAAAGCTAGAAGAAAAGCGGAAAAAGCTGGAGAACTAAAACGGCATCGCTGAACCTTGAGAAAGACGGCAGGAAACTTTGGAGATTAGTCAAGTCTCTAAATGAAGAGCATTCCTCACCAAGGCAGACTATCACATTGGATGAAGGTGGCAAACTTTTCAGAGGAAAACAAGCTGCAGACTTGTTTGCTAGAAGATACAGTTCAGAAAGCAACTTACCCATTAACATAGACCATCAGAGAGAGATAAGAAAAGAAATACTGGCAACCATGGGACAGACAGATACTCCTGCCCCAATGAGGGAACCCATCACACTAGGAGAACTACAGAAGGCTATTTCCAAGCTTAAGTTTCAAAAGTCACCCGGCCCAGACAAAATCAGCAACGAAATGCTAGTAAATCTGAGCTCAGCAGCAAAGACAAAACTGCTTGAGATATTCAACCACAGCTGGTTGAAAGGAACGGTACCCCAAGTATGGAGAGAAGCCATCACAATACCCATACTAAAGAAAGGGAAATGTAAGACCGAGGCTGCAAGTTACCGGCCAATCAGTCTCACAAGCTGTGTTGGGAAGACTATGGAGCGAATAGTCAACCACAGATTGAAATGGTATTTAGAGTCTGAGCAGATCCTGGTGCCGGAACAAGCTGGATTTAGAGAATGCTACAGTATAGAAGACCAAGTTACTTACTTGTCTCAAGCAATAGAAGATGCCTTCCAGGAGAAGAAAAAGGTCCTAACGATCTGGGTCGACTTCAAGCAGGCCTTTGACAAGGTGTGGAAAGATGGCCTCATTGCAAAACTTAGGAGAAGTGGAATCCAAGGCAACATGATGAAATGGATCCAGTCATACTTGCATAACAGGAGAACTAGAGTCACTCTTGACGGTCTGCAGAGCAGAAAAAGTGTTGCTCCATCAGGGGGTACCTCAAGGAGGAGTAATTTCCCCAACACTCTTCCTTGTTTACATCAATGACCTGGTGAAAGATCTCCCTGCAGGAGTTAAAGCTGCCTTATATGCAGATGACCTAGTACTCTGGTGCGCTGATGAAAATGTCACCACAGCAAATTATAGAATGCAGCGGGCAGCAGACATGCTAGTGTCATGGGCAGAGAAATGGCTTATCACAATAAACACAGACAAAACCTCCACAACACTGTTCTCCCTCGCCCCCAAGGACAAATCAGCTAACATACACCTAGGGACAACCGTGATCAGGGAAGAAAGCTACCCCACCTATCTTGGGGTGACATTTGACCAAAGGCTTACATGGAATAAGCATATTGAAAATGCAGAAGGAAAGGCCCGAAGACGACTAGGCATACTCAGAAAATTAGCAGGTACCAACTGGGGAGCAAATGAACGAAATCTAAAGAAGATTTATAATGGAGTAATAAGACCACACTTAGAGTTTAGCTCAGCAGCATGGTCATCAGCTGCTAACTCACATCTGCAGTCTTTGGACAAGGTGCAAAATCAAGCTCTCAGGCTCATTACAGGAGCCATGAAAACTACACCAATAACAGAGATGCAGAAGGTTGCTGGATTACAGACATTGTCCCATAGAAGAGACACAAAAACCATGATCCAGATGGAAAAGTACAACAGTATGCCAATGCACCCAATGAAGGCAAGACTAGATGATCTGGCATTGGGACGTCTAAAGCGTAGCAGCTTTTGTGCATCGGGGGAAAAGACTTATAAGACAGCATCAAGAAGACCTATCCATGAAGACAACACCACTGAAGCCCACCCTATACCCTGTACCATGGGAGCAGGCCAGCAGTGCCCTCCAAATTAATACAACAGTCAGTGGTCTCACAAGTGGATGTGAGTATAATGATCTGCAAAAACGAACTGCTACATTGAGTATGATCCAAGAAAGCTATCCCGATCAATCATGGATACATGCCTATACAGATGGATCAGCAACTAATGCTGTTAGGAATGGAGGTGCCGGTATCTATATCTCATATCCTGACAACCACTATGAGACTAGGCACATTCCCACTGGTAAATTCTGTTCCAACTATACAGCTGAGGTTCAAGCTCTAGAGCAGGCTGCAAATATGATTTATAACACCAACTCTGACTGCCACCAGGTAGTCATCCTCACAGATGCACTGTCTGTCCTGCAAGCTCTCAAGGGTGGTAAACTCCCGCATCTGAGAAATGAACTAAACAAGGTAGCTGCCAAAAAAGAGAACCATACTTCAGTGGGTACCATCTCATTGTGGTGTACCCGGAAATGAAAAGGCAGATAAACTTGCAAAAAAGGGAGGAGAATGTGAACAAGAAGATAATGAAGTCACATACTTTGAGAAAAAGAGAGCTATCCAGACTATCAGAAGAGAACAGAACCAACCCAAAGACGACTATCACACTCTCGACCGGCAGGGACAGACAACTATTTTTCGACTCAGGACAGGGCATAACAAACTGAATAAACACATGCACAAGCTACGATTGTCTGCTTCACCACTGTGCACATGTGGATTAAACGAACAAACTGCTGAGCATGTTCTACAGGACTGTCCTCTGTATGACCAGTTAAGAAAGATATACTGGCCCAATGACTCAACACTAAACTCAAAGCTATATGGAGTTAAAGAGGAACTTCAAACAACAGTCGAATTCATCATGAGAACTCGTCTGACGGTGTAATCATCAAAGATGCGATCGCAAGAAGAAGAAGTACAACCTTATTTAAGATTTGTGAGTATCAGGAATGCGTTTACAGTAATTTAAATGCTATAAAATCTGGTGACAATATGCTTGTTCTTGTAATGCCAAACTCACAAAATTGACTACCACACATTCTCAAGATATGAAACCAAAAAAAAAAAGTATGTGGAAATAATCTTTAGCTTCCCTTCGAGAAGTCTTTATAATTATAAACTCAAACGAATGGGCCGATTTTTAGATATTAAATTAATAAATAGATTACTTATTTTATGAATTTCCTCAAATGATGACGCTGTTTTCAAAAGTCTGTAACTCCGTCAAAACTAATTTCAAACAAATAAAAATGCAATCAAAAATAGAACAGAGAACAAAGTTATAGTACACAAAAGAAATTTAGCGCTGTGTTTATCCAGAACGAGTGTGTACTGATTTATATTTTACAGATTTTACACACACAACAGCTGATTTTCCCCGCCAAAAACTTAAATAGTCTTTTACGGTGAACACGAAAATTTTATACCCGGTGTCAGAATTCCGGTCACCGAAACTAAAAGAGCGCTCTGGTATAGGGCACAAACAGCCGTGGTTTATGATTGCTAGTACTGTTGACAGGGAATCTGTGATACGTTAGCCTTGATGTAACTGTTTATATGCAGGGTCTGCCAGAAACCTTTATGACCTTCGCAACAAATAATAATTGTTTCCCTCTTTGCAGACTGCTGAGACTTTACACGGCTGTTTGCGAGCGATCTTTTAGTTATTTCCCCTTTTTCCCCGACCGCGCTATTTATAGCCCACTTGACAGAGGTCACGTGGTCAGCTTCCTAATGGGAAAAACATGTGGCGATGTTTACTTTTGATAGGGCTTAATTAATGCTTTTAGGCTACTTTTTTATTATAAATACCGGCTTTAATTTTGCGTAAAGCTAGACTAGAAATGTTAGAGTAAATTTTAGAACAAGAACAAACATTTTATCACAATTAGAACAGAAGATATAATAGTCTAAAATAGTGTAAAATTTACGTTTTTTTTAATATTTTGTTATGGTTTGTTTATAATGCAGTTTTCACTAAATCGGTCACAATCAACATGCATAACGAATTACAGAAATCAAAAGTAGAAAACCTGCAGAAAATGGATATCAAAGATTTGTTTTGGTTTCATGCGTCAAACATTAATTATTGAAAGTTTAAATTGCAAGTCCACATTTATTACCTTAAAATAACACACCCAATTGTCCCCAAAACATGTTTGAATTGCTTTTATGCTACTTTATTATCATAAATACCGGCTTTAATTTTGCGTAAAGCTAGACTAGAAATGTTAGAGTAAATTTTAGAACAAGAACAAACATTTTATCACAATTAGAACAGAAGATATAATAGTCTGAAATAGTGTAAAATTTACGTTTTTTTTTTACATTTTGTTATTTTTTGTTTCTAATTCAATTTACACTAAAACGGTCACAATCAACATGCATAACAAATTACAGAAATCAAAAGTAAAAAACCTGCAGAAAATGGATATCAAAGTTTTGTTTTGGTTTCATGCGTCAAACATTAATTATTGAAAGTTTAAATTGCATGTCCACATTTATAACCTTAAAATAACACACCCAATTGTCCCCAGAACACGAGAGCTAACAATTATCTCAATCATACATCATGAGTTCTGATCCAGTCTGCGCAATGTTTTTTCTAATATGTGCTGTTTATGAATTGTCTTACTAGGGAATAGCTTTCTGAACAAAGACATATAAGTCTCTATCGATGCTGTTATTGATTCTTTACTAATTGGTTTACTGTGTGATATTTTGTTGTGTACTTTCTCAAATGCTTCTTTCAGTGAGTTGAATTGTTCTTGGGCAATAAAAGCTATGTTAGTTATATCTTGTTTGTCTGTAATTTTCAGTGTTTGTGTAATGATTGCTCTTGTAAGATCTTTATAAACTTTTTGTGTGAGATATCTGTGGCAGTGATTCCCTATAAATGCTCTGCTATTATAAGCCTGTTGTATGATTTTGTGTTTGGCTAGTACCTTGTCCATGTGTGAGCAAACTGGACCAGACCTAGTACACAGATCTTGAAACTGAAGTTTGGCCAGCGCATCTTGTGCATTTTCAAGTCTAACTTAAAAATTATCTGTCTCCTCCTTATCCTCACAAAGTTCAATACCTACCTGAAAAATTCAATTTTAGCTCCTAATTCTTCTGCCTATTTCCAGTTCCTACTAAATCTCTTCAAGTTCTTAAAAGTACTAATGTTTGCATGTATCTCTTGCGAATTCTCATAATATCTTTGCGTCTATTGTATCAGCTACCTGTTCTAGAAGTCTGTGGTGTTTCAAAACAATGCCTAATAAAATATGAAGGTAAGGAGGAGCTACATTTTCAATTTCAATCTCTAACATTGGTTTGTGTAAACAATTATGGTAATGTGCCACTTGCCTTTTATTCCCTTTCCCATATTTCATATATCTATTGTAATCTCTTATCAACATGGCCAAACTTCTTGGTTTGCAAGTTGTATGCTCTCTGGATGTCTTTGATGAAAATGTTTGGTTTGTCTGGAGCTCAAGGAATATACCCATGTCTGTGGTGTCTCCAGCAAAACAAGGAAATAATCCCCGAATAAGAAAACAACAACTTGTTTACCATCCCACTCTAAATATTGTAGTGACTCTATCTGAGCTTTCATGCCATTCATAAATATTTCTAAATTATCATATGTATCTCTGACTCTAGCCATTGATAAAAGGATGGTATTAGATTTAGAATTTGGTTTCTCTAAATTTACTACCTGCATTGTAACTTTGAATGAAAGAAGATATACAAACAGTTACTTAGAATTCGCTGGCAGCCGTCGTGTGCACAGGATTGTCTACCAAAGAACACCAATGGAACAGTCCTTATCTCACACACAATTTAAAAAAAAAATTCATATTATAAATAGAAGATTAACAAGACTTGAAAGATAGATCAAATTATGTGGAAGTAATCTATCTATAGCTTTACATGTTTTCTGACGCTTATATACGTAGCTAAATATCATTATAAATGAATGAAAATGCAAAAACAGATGGTGCTTTACAAAAAGTTATTTTTTTACTACCTTATTTAAGATTTGTGGGTATCAGGAATGCGTTTAAGGGATTTAAATGCTATAAAAATCTGGTGACAATATGCTTGTTCTTGTAATGCCACACTCACAAAACTGACTACCACACATTCTCAAGATATGAAACCAAAAAAAAAAAGTATGTGGAAATAATCTTTAGCTTCCCTTCGAGAAGTCTTTATAATTATAAACTCAAACGAATGGGCCGATTTTTAGATATTAAATTAATAAAAAGATTACTTATTTTATGAATTTCCTTAAATGATGACGCTGTTTTCAAAAGTCTGTATCTCCGTCAAAACTAATTTCAAACAAATAAAAATGCAATCAAAAATAGAACACAGAACAAAGTTATAGTACACAAAAGAATTTTAGCGCTGTGTTTATCCAGAACGAGTGTGTAATGATTTATATTTTACTGATTTTACTCTCACATCACTAAAAGAGCGCTCTGGTATAGGGCACAAACAGCCGTGTTTAACGCTGTACGTTTAGTGTGACACATTTTTTTTTTGCTTTCAGCCCTTCGGCCCAATGACATGTCATTGCGAGGCTGGGGAACCTGAGGACTTTCCTTCCAACCCGGTCAGGAGCTTCGCTCCTTCCCATCCACAGAGGGTTTATCACAGGAGCCGTTCAGGCTATTCAGTCAAATTTCCGGCCGTAAACATTTCTTCAAACGCCGACGCCCGGGTTTGAACCATGAACACCTGGTCGCCAGTACAACGCCGAAGCCATTACACCAGCGCGGCTCCCTAGTGTGACACATAAGTCACATGACCTACTAATGCTGACTTGTCGCTTAACAACTTGCGTACCGTGAGACCACTGACTGTACCAACGAGCGTGACTGATAGTCACGTTCCGTAAGTTAGGTAGATAGTCTAACATTTAGAAACTTACAGGTGGAAAGTGAGGAAATTATCCTTGCCAGGGTGGTCGAGCCTGTAGATTTAGTTTCTACTCTCCAGATTCTCTTGTTTTATTGTGTTTTTTTTATTACTTACCCTCTGTGGATGGGAAGGAGCAAAGTTCCTGACCGGGTTGAAAGGAAAGTTCACAGGCTCCCCAGCCTCGCAATGCCATGAAATTTGTGGGGGGGAATTGCTTATTTTTAACGGTGAAATAGGAATGTGGTTTAAAGCAGTTCAAACGATTTCCCAATGCGTATTTATAAGATTTCAGCAAACAAGAGCGAGTGACGCGTTTTATTCAGGTCGTTCGTTCGTGTTATCCAAGTCTGGATTATCCATTAGGCTAAGTAGGCTGAAGCCTAGGGCCCGGAGCTCTTGAGGATCCGTGCATACGTTAAAAAAATTTTTAACGGCATAGATTTTTCATTAACATGTGTTTATTGTGTTTAGCCTTAATAATAATAAAAATAATACCAATAAACATTAACACAAAATAATTACTAATAAAAAGAGGTCAACAGTGCTAACAAACGAACATACCTGTCGATTAATAATACTAGTATCCCCTGTGGTGAAACGTGTTGAGAACCCAGCATTGCACACTAAGCTTGGAGAAGTCACTTGAACCCCAGGCTTAGATCTTGTTGACTGCACGCAGAAGGATCTCACTGTGGACCCAGTGATAGGCAGGGGAAACTGAGAAGTGGCTTTGTGCAGGACGTGACAATTCCTTGGGAGAGCCCAGAATCAGAGCAGTTTTTTACCTCTGCGTAGTTGGAGAGCCCCCTTGGATGGCAGGGAATGCACAGTGATTATAAACTCATTGAGCTCACAAGAAGGCTTTCTGCAGAGTCCGTCGTTATAGACTGATTGAATGGCATGCAGAATTGAGTCTTGCCGGAAAAGAAATTAGACGATTTAGTAATTTATACTTGGAACAAAATGCGACAATAAGATCTAATGGAAGACAATTACTCAACATATATTGATATCAAAAGAGGCGTGAGACAATGCCCCCCCCCCCCGCTTTTTTTTTGCCTATTTAACATGTACGCAGAACAGCTGTTTCCAAGGGCAGGAAAGCCATCGGTAGCCCACAGATGAAGATCAATAAACAATCTTAGATAAGCAGTTAATACAGTTTTGTTAACTGAAAGCAAACAAGAATTGCAAGAACGAGTGTAGCAAGTAAAGCGAAGTCGTGAATGTGAATGTGACATGACCACTGAGATAACAAAAATATGAGAATTAGCTAAACAGGTGAAGAAGACAGTCGTAAAAGCCAGAATAGATGGAAGATTTAGATCAAATCAAATGTTTCTCATTTGTGACAAAAGAGAGGCTGGCAGGTGTGAAATAAACGTCAAGACGAGGATAAGGCCAAAACCACGTTCAGCAGCTTGAGGCAGATGGTAACTCCAAAAATAATAATAATTAAAGTCAGCAAGTGCTTTATAACTCTTCATTACTGTAAGGTGCAGAAATATGAGCAATCATGAACAAGAAATATATACACATACACACACACATACACACACACAAGAGGCAAGAAGTACGAAAACGCCAAAAAATTAGCAGACAATAACATTAGCAAGTGTACCATCACGGCGAGAGCCAGTAGATGTCAAAACTGTCGACACATATTCAAGATATCAGTGATCAGGTGTTATGTATACTTTTCACTTTTGTGTGACATTGTACATGCTGTTACAAGAGACAGTTGAGATCCATGCAGTGGGTACAGTATGTACTGAGAAACTGAAATATGTTTATATGCTTAAATAATAAACAAGTAAGTAATGGATGTGGGAATTAAAGAGAAATGAAGTATGTCATGGTTAGAAAGGTCAAGAAGATAACAGCGATATACATGGGAAGAAAACATTAAGACCGGAAGTCTACTGGAGAGTGTCATCATTGTGATTCATTACTGGCTACCTTCGGCAAGGAGGCGGCATTTAATCTGTTTTGATCCAAACTTATTTGTAACTATGATAAATCTAGGACACTCTAAGTTAACGGCTGCTCGGTATTGGTTGGTAGTGTACTAACTTGCCCTGTATGTTATGTGCTAGTTATGATGCTGCTTCATTGATCCCTCTAGGAGGATTGTTGAAAACCTGATAAGATCTGTAAGGTCGTAAACTTCAGACGGTTAAACGTGCAGACAGATAGTAGAATCAGAATGGAAACGGGCAAAATTAATAATTAGATAGATGGTTGCATTTATTCCTTTGTCATTTTCGGTTTCTCATAATTTTGTTTGGTATATGCATAAAGATAACACGCACCGTTGATGACATTTTTGCCCGGAATGTTACTGTGTTGAGCTGTTGCCCAAGGCTGTTAGAATATTGACATGAAACTTGAATGTTAGAGATTTTCAAATCTGATAAAAAGAAAAAGTCGTGGGACAGAGAAAACGCAACCCGTGACCATCCGTGAAAAGTTCATCTCGATAACATTATGAGGACAGTAGGTTCAGGTTTAGACTGAAGACTAAAGACTGTAATGTTTCCCTTTCAAACCCTACTCTCTTCCTCTCTCACGCACTCTCTTTCTTTCTTTCTCTCTCTCTCTGTATCTATCTATCTCTCTCTGTCTCTCCGTCTTTCTCTCTCTCTCTCTCGTGAATGATCGTTATGGGTCTGTACAAACATTTCCTTCCTCCTTACAAACGTAGACAACTGTCATGAAATATTCTAATCCACATATATAAATTATTAGGTAAATATGAAGCCTAACAAATAAAATTAATAAAGAGAAGAGCAATGGTAAAATGACATTGCTGTCACAAGGAATGTACTCGAAATCCCCCTTGTTTTCTGCTTCGTCTGCAAATTGTAACGCTTTCACGTTGATAGTAAAAGCTTACTGTATTATACCCGCTTTCTTCAATGAAACGTGTGCTGTATTTCTTGGAAAAACATTAAGAGGCAGACTGCGTAATGACCTAAATTTTAAATTCCATTCATGTCTTTTTCTACATTACGTTACCAAAACGAACGAACAGTTGGACTAAAGGATAGCGAGAAGGGAGAGGAAGCCGAACACTAAACACGCTTCGCGCGATACGCAAATGCTGCCATCACGCGTGTAAGTCTACATGCACTAAATTTTTTTCAGACGGACAGTGATAAAATACACTACCCTTTCCCAGAGTTAGGTTTATAAATCATAACAGACTCTTATTAGAAAAGATAACAATAGATGGGTTTACGGTTGAAAACATAACAGTACCCAGACAGCACATCTTCCAAACAGGAGGTAGAAGAAATTGCATATTTTGAACGCAGCCACGTAGCTCCTTTAAATTAGTATTTTTGGGTTCCTTAGGGCTTGCTGACAAATAATATGTAAAACGTTACGCAAATAGTCCAGGAATTAATAAATTATACCCAAAATAAAAAATTGGGGGTGCCTGACAGCATAAAATCATTTCTGCTCATAAGATTTTTTTTTAACGTGTTTGAAAAAAATTTACGTTACAGAAATAGCCTACCATGTAAACTCCAAATTGATTGGAGCGCAACAAATGAAAGCCTAACCACGATTGGTCGGGCTATAAATACTATCTTGGTTGTTAGGGGAAACGGGGAAAGGTAACATTTTTTCAAACACTTGTCGAAACGTGGCTCATTGGCCAGTCTCGCTGATATACACACTTGGGAGCGTTAGTTCGAGACCACTTGTTTAAAATAGCTTGATAAAGCATCAGTGCGTTGAAGCCAGCATATATTTGGCTAAATAAAAGCCTGGAAGATAAGCAGAGGGAAATTTGTGCCAGTTTGTGCCAGAATTCATTGCTAATCAACGTATCTGTGTTATTCGTATGAATTGTGGTAAGCTTGAACCATTTAATATCTTTTAATGAAAATTGAATGTGAATTGTTGATTTATGCCTGTATATATATGTGTAGTTCAGTGGCAAACGTGAGGTAAAGCCTAAAATGCTCCAGCCTGAACAGAGGGTGTCGGAGAGAAGTAAAACGGCATGGAATGGCCAAACAGTACACTGACACCTGGATGATTGACTAGAAAGAAATAATGCTGGAAGTGCAGAGGCGTAGTGACCATTAAGGATGGTAATGCTGGTATAAAGTATTTCAGATGAAGCTGACTGTTGGCCTAACGCTCTGAACGCAATGTTTGTGCTGTATTGTGATCAGTGTAAAAGAGAATATAAATTAGTTATGAAGTAGAAGGTACATCCTTCTTGATTTCAGGGACAGTGGTCTTGATGGTACTGAGCAGCATCTGGTCAGAGATTTGCTGAATCCAGAGTCGGACAGCATACTCCTTGGTCTTTTTAGCTATCAGTGAGGTGTCTCCTGAGCCCAGAGGAGAATTCGAGCAGAGGAGTCCTTTCCTGCCGCCATCACTCAAGATAAGCAGAGTTGGCCAGCTGAGCTCAACATTATGTCCCCCTCATCTTGAAATAACTTTATAAAAATACTATTCAGAGGGGAATTTACTTGTCTTAAAATCAGGAACTGTGAACATCTCCAATACTAGTCCCTAAAGACAAACTATTGAAGTCATGATGACAAATACCAACAGAGCTTGAACAAAACAAAACCAGTATTACCTCATTTTACTACTACACAACTGACACACATAGAACATTTGTACTAATATATGTCACTACAATATTCATATTAAATACATTCTGTACATAACTTGTAATTTAAATTGATTGTGATTCCTGGTTCCCTTGTAGTTGAATCAGGACACATATTCATTCATGCCAGTAATGAATACATATTGTTATTTGAAAGTTTATCAGTGACTCTTTTAAGATATCTTTGTAGAGTGTTATATGTATGTGAGTGTCACAGTGTTGTCAAGAGTAGTGGATTAAATTAAATTGTTTATCTGTCTGTTGTTGTGACTTACACTTCACCATACTCATACCCTAGACACATAACGTAGCATCACACTATTCCAGAATAATTCTGACTGAGATATAAAGATATGTGGTAGCAAGTAAGGTTATCTATAATACACTACTCTTAATAGATATAGATACCTTCACAGCTGATCTCAGTCAGTACACTAAGTTCCCTATAAGTATTTATAACTTCCCACTTCACCACATATATTGGGGTCTCGCTCTTGGGATTTTGAATCTTTAACTATTAAAAATATTGGGGGTAATTCACTTCAGGGAATATAAGAATTAAAAGGTATCCTTGGGTGGAATTAAATAAGGTTGAGCTCACGGTGCCTGTGTTGTCCATTAGAGATTGAATTGTTGGTTAGACATTGTATAAATTTACATAATAGACAATGGCGGACCTGGCCAAATTTCGATCTGCTGCGGTTCAGACTGCAAAAGAGTTAGGATTAGATGGGCAAGTTATGGTTGCCTATGTCACAACGGAATGTGACAAATTTATTGAACGCGAAGAAAGAAGATTAGAAAAAGAAGCCGAAAGAAAGTTAGAGGCTGAGACTAAGAGGTTGCAAGCTGAGGCTGAGACTAAGAGGTTGCAGATTGAGGCTGACAAAGAGGCTAAGAAATTGGAAGCAGAAGAGAAGAAATTAGCTGCAGAAAGAGAAGAGAAGAAATTAGCTGCAGAAAGGGAAGCCGAGGAAAGAAGACAGGCTGCAGAAAGGGAAGAGAGGAAATTAGCTGCAGAAAGGGAAGCAGAAGATAAGAGATTACAAAGGGAACATGAGTTACGACTAAGGGAGTTTGAGTTTCAAGGCCATGCTCCTGAAAATGGTGCCAGCCCCTTTGCCTCTGATGCTACGGTTACTCAAGGAGCCTCAATCTCAGCTATGAACTTTCATTTAGATCATTTTGTTGAGAAAGACGATGATATTGAGAGCTATATAAATAGGTACGAACTATTAGCTACCACGTATGGGTTAGAGAGAGAAAGGTGGAGCTTAAAGTTATCTCAGGGACTTCGTGGGGCAGCTTATGAAGTTTTTGCAAAAATGAGCAGAGGTGATCAGGAAAATTATGACATGCTAAAGCAGGCTCTTTTGTTAAGGTATGAAAAGAATGCAGAGTTTTACAGGAAAAAATTTAGGAATGCTAAACTACTGTCAGGTGAAACCTATCACCAGTTCTCTGCACGAATAGAGACATACTTGGAGAAATGGACTTCTCTGGGGAAAACCCAAGATCTTAAGGAAATGGTCCTTATAGAGCAACTAAGAGAGTCCATGGCTCCAGACCTGAGAAAGTTTCTCATGGAACAAGGTGCAGAGAGGCTGGGTGAGTTGCTAAATGTTGCTGAAAGGTATCAAGCAGCTCAAGCAGAGGTAACAGGTAATAAAAAGAAACAGGTGGATAACTTTAGGGCACCACAGAACTTTAATAAATTTGATCCTAGGGATCAAAATAAAGGTAAGCACCAATTTGATAGGCCACGGTATGAAAATAAAAATAAAGTCCCACAATTCGATGAAAGGAAATATGATGAAAGAAAATCTTTCAACCAAGGAAAAAGGTGGTGTAAAATTGTAAGATGAACAATCATGACACTGACCATTGTAGAAGGAAACCTCCTCATTTTGCTGCTATGACATCGGGGAAAAAGGAAAAGAAGGGCAAACCTGAAGAATTACAGGAACCATACCACCCCCCCAGTGTGTGAAGATGTCATTTGTAATGGTGTCACTATAAGATGTTTATATGATACCGGTTTAGATTACGATTCCGTTGTGAGTTCTCACCTGGTGCAGGCCGATCAATACACCACAGAAACAGTGGAGATTCAAACTGCAACCAAGGATGTAGCTACCATGACACTTCCCGTCGCCCGTATAAAAGTGAAAACGCGATATGTGGAAGGAATCATAAAAGCAGCAGTGATAAATGAGCCAATCTACCCTCTAATATTGGGGTGTAGATATGTCTTCTTGGGGAATCCCAAGAGACCTGTGATATTGGCAACAGTGCAGACCAGATCACAGACAAAGAAGGAGGAGGATAATCCAATAAATACTCACCCAGATGAGATGAGGAAGGCACAGGCTGAGGACAAAACACTCAAGCCATGTTTCAAGAAGTTGCCCAAATCTCATACACCTCCAGGCAAGGGAGAGTTTTATATGAAGAACAAATTGATATATAGGAAGGCTGGATCTGAATCCAATGGTCACGGACAGCTGGTCCTTCCCACTTCATATAGGACTAAAGTGTTGGAACTAGGGCATGCGATTCCCTTCAGTGGTCATATGGGAATCAGCGCAACAGGACAGCGAATAGCTTGTCACTATTTCTGGCCAGGAATAACTGAAGATATCAAACGATATGTAAAATCCTGTCCAGAGTGCCAACGAGTAGCACCTAAACATTGGACTGCACCAGCAACTCTGGGGGAAATGCCCATAGTGGGAACACCCTTTGAGAGAGTTGCCGTGGATCTTGTGGGACCTCTCACCCGAACCAAGAGAAGGAACAGCTACATTCTGACTCTGGTGGACACTTGTTCTATGTGGGGAGAGGCAGTAGCCCTGTCATCGATTGATTCAAAACATGTGGCAGAGGCATTGCTCACAATTTTCACAAGGTTAGGCTTTCCCAATCAAATCTTGACTGATAATGGCTCTCAGTTCAAGGGGAAACTAACTGAAGAAGTTTTCAGGATCTTCCAGGCCAAACACTTCCATTGTAGTGTGTATCATCCCCAAGGGAACGGCCAAGTGGAAAGATTTAACGGCACATTGATGTCGATCCTGAGAAAGTTGGCACACGAAAAACCAGATACATGGGACCAGTACCTGCACGCCGCCCTCTTTGCTTATCGGGAGGTACCCCATAGTTCAACCGGTATGGCCCCGGCAACATTATTGTTTGGAAGGCCAATAAAAGGTCCACTTGAAGCTTTGTTAAGAACGTGGACTGATGAAAAGGCAGAGGAAAACATTACATCTTCATACCAATATGTGAATGAGCTGACCACTCGGTTAAAAACTGGCTGGAAACTTGCCAATGAAAATTTGAAACAAGCCAGGAAGAAACATGCTGCCTATTATAACAGGAAGGCGAAAGACAGAAATTTGGCTGTGGGAGAGAAGGTACTGCTTCTTTTGCCCGGGAGTCAGAATAAGTTACAAATTGGATGGCAGGGTCCATATACAGTTCTAGAGAAGGTGTCTAGAACAAATTATAAGATAGATAAGAAGGGGAAAGAAAAAATCTATCATGTGAATCTCCTGAAGAAATATTTGGAAAGAGAACATCAGGAAGAGACACACTTGTTGACCTTGTCCATCGCCATGGAGATGAAAAAGGAACCACTTTCATCATTTGAATATCCATTACACCCCTGTGAGACAGCAGCACAGGTGAAAATCAGTACACATTTAACGAAAACTCAGAAAGAGAGAGTGCAACAGGTTCTAAATAATCATGCAGAGGTGTTAACAGACCGACCAGGGCATACAAACCTATTGGAATATGATATGAAACTCATAGACTCCACACCTGTCTGTATGAAACCATATTCGATTCCGTTTGCTAAGGAAAAAGCTTTGAAGGAAGAGATAGACTATCTATTGAAGGAAGGAATTATTTCGCACAGTGAGTCTTCGTATAGTTCCGGTGTTGTACTCTTAAGGAAGCCCTCTGGAGAACATAGACTCTGTATAGATTACAGGAGACTGAATGCTATTACAGAAGGACAGGTGGATCCATTGCCGGATACAAATCAGCTGTTTGCCAGGCTAAATAAAGCTAAATATTTCTCAAAAGTGGATCTGAGTAAAGGATACTATCAGATTCCAGTAAAGCCTGAGGTTAGACCATACCTAGCTTTTAGTACCTCAGAAGGACACTATGAGTTTAATAGATTGCCATTTGGATTGAAGAATGCGCCTAGTGTCTTCTCTAGAATGATGAGAAAATTATTGGATCCTCTGAATAATCCCTGTATAACAAATTTTATGGATGATATCCTTATAGCAACAGAAACATTTGAGGAACACATTGACTCTCTGAACATGCTGTTTGATCGACTTAGGGAGGCAAATTTAACAGCCCGACCAACCAAATGTTGCGTTGGATGTAAAGAATTGGAATTTTTGGGACACACAGTTTATCAGGGAAACATGACCCCTGACCCAAAGAATTTAGAGAAACTACAGAAAGCCCCGAGACCACAAACCAAGAAGGACGTGAGATCCTTTGTCTCATTATGTGGTTTCTACCAGAAGTATATCAAAAACTTTAATTCCATATGTGCACCTTTAACGGAATTGACACGTAAAGGACTTCCAGATCGCATTACATGGACACCACAATGTGAAATGACTTACCAAGAATTGAAGGAAAAGCTCACAAGTAAACCCATTTTGAAATTACCTGACTTAAGTCAAGAATTCATAGTAAGGACGGATGCAAGTAATATTGGGTTAGGTGCAACTTTACTACAGAAATCAGATGCATTGGATGGGGAATTAAGCCCAGTGGCATATGCTAGCAGAAAGTTGAATAAAGCTGAAATCAACTACTCAACTAGCGAAAAAGAATGTCTTGCAGTAATATGGGCAATAAAGAAATTCAATATTTATCTATATGGGAAGGCATTTAAGTTGCAAACTGACCACAAACCTTTATCGTTTTTAGCACAGGCTAAGCATGAGAACTCTAGGTTACTCCGATGGTCTTTGCTTCTGGCTCCATATAATTTTAGCATTGAATATATATCTGGAAAAACCAATCTGGGAGCGGATTTTTTAAGCCGCCATCCGTGTGATGAGAATCACCGTAAACCCCAGAAATAATAATAAATTTCTCTATGTGTATATAGAATAAAGGACTGACATATAATGTCTGTTTTAAGAGGGGAGGTGTCATGAAATATTCTAATCCACATATATAAATTATTAGGTAAATATGAAGCCTAACAAATAAAATTAATAAAGAGAAGAGCAATGGTAAAATGACAGTGCTGTCACAAGGAATGTACTCGAAAACCCCTTGTTTTCTGCTTCGTCTGCAAATTGTAACGCTTTCACGTTGATAGTAAAAGCTTACTGTATTATACCCGCTTTCTTCAATGAAACGTGTGCTGTATTTCTTGGAAAAACATTAAGAGGCAGACTGCGTAATGACCTAAATTTTAAATTCCATTCATGTCTTTTTCTACATTACGTTACCAAAACGAACGAACAGTTGGACTAAAGGATAGCGAGAAGGGAGAGGAAGCCGAACACTAAACACGCTTCGCGCGATACGCAAATGCTGCCATCACGCGTGTAAGTCTACATGCACTAATTTTTTTTTTCAGACGGACAGTGATAAAATACACTACCCTTTCCCAGAGTTAGGTTTATAAATCATAACAGACTCTTATTAGAAAAGATAACATTAGATGGGTTTACGGTTGAAAACATAACAGTACCCAGACAGCACATCTTCCAAACAGGAGGTAGTAGAAAATACATATTTTGAACGCAGCCACGTAGCTCCTTTAAATTAGTATTTTTGGGTTCCTTAGGGCTTGCTGACAAATAATATGTAAAACGTTACGCAAATAGTCCAGGAATTAATAAATTATACCCAAAATAAAATATTGGGGGTGCCTGACAGCATAAAATCATTTCTGCTCATAAGATTTTTTTTTAACGTGTTTGAAAAAAACCTTACGTTACATAAATAGCCTACCATGTAAACTCCAAATTGATTGGAGCGCAACAAATGAAAGCCTAACCACGATTGGTCGGGCTATAAATACTATCTTGGTTGTTAGGGGAAACGGGGAAAGGTAACATTTTTTCAAACACTTGTCGAAACGTGGCTCATTGGCCAGTCTCGCTGATATACACACTTGGGAGCGTTAGTTCGAGACCACTTATTTAAAATAGCTTGATAAAGCATCAGTGCGTTGAAGCCAGCATATATTTGGCTAAATTAAAAGCCTGGAAGATAAGCAGAAGGAAATTTGTGCCAGTTTGTGCCAGAATTCATTGCTAATCAACGTATCTGTGTTATTCGTATGAATTGTGGTAAGCTTGAACCATTTAATATCTTTTAATGAAAATTGAATGTGAATTGTTGATTTATGCCTGTATATATATGTGTAGTTCAGTGGCAAACGTGAGGTAAAGCCTGTAATGCTCCAGCCTGAACAGAGGGTGTCGGAGAGAAGTAAAACGGCATGGAATGGCCAAACAGTACACTGACACCTGGATGATTGACTAGAAAGAAATAATGCTGGAAGTGCAGAGGCGTAGTGACCATTAAGGATGGTAATGCTGGTATAAAGTATTTCAGATGAAGCTGACTGTTGGCCTAACGCTCTGAACGCAATGTTTGTGCTGTATTGTGATCAGTGTAAAAGAGAATATAAATTAGTTATGAAGTAGAAGGTACATCCTTCTTGATTTCAGGGACAGTGGTCTTGATGGTACTGAGCAGCATCTGGTCAGAGATTTGCTGAATCCAGAGTCGGACAGCATACTCCTTGGTCTTTTTAGCTATCAGTGAGGTGTCTCCTGAGCCCAGAGGAGAATTCGAGCAGAGGAGTCCTTTCCTGCCGCCATCACTCAAGATAAGCAGAGTTGGCCAGCTGAGCTCAACATTATGTCCCCTCATCTTGAAATAACTTTATAAAAATACTATTCAGAGGGGAATTTACTTGTCTTAAAATCAGGAACTGTGAACATCTCCAATACTGGTCCCTAAAGACAAACTATTGAAGTCATGATGACAAATACCAACAGAGCTTGAACAAAACAAAACCAGTATTACCTCATTTTACTACTACACAACTGACACACATAGAACATTTGTACTAATATATGTCACTACAATATTCATATTAAATACATTCTGTACATAACTTGTAATTTAAATTGATTGTGATTCCTGGTTCCCTTGTAGTTGAATCAGGACACATATTCATTCATGCCAGTAATGAATACATATTGTTATTCGAAAGTTTATCAGTGACTCTTTTAAGATATCTTTGTAGAGTGTTATATGTATGTGAGTGTCACAGTGTTGTCAAGAGTAGTGGATTAAATTAAATTGTTTATCTGTCTGTTGTTGTGACTTACACTTCACCATACTCATACCCTAGACACATAACGTAGCATCACACTATTCCAGAATAATTCTGACTGAGATAAAGAGATATGTGGTAGCAAGTAAGGTTATCTATAATACACTACTCTTAATAGATATAGATACCTTCACAGCTGATCTCAGTCAGTACACTAAGTTCCCTATAAGTATTTATAACTTCCCACTTCACCACATATATTGGGGTCTCGCTCTTGGGATTTTGAATCTTTAACTATTAAAAATATTGGGGGTAATTCACTTCAGGGAATATAAGAATTAAAAGGTATCCTTGGGTGGAATTAAATAAGGTTGAGCTCACGGTGCCTGTGTTGTCCATTAGAGATTGAATTGTTGGTTAGACATTGTATAAATTTACATAATAGACAATGGCGGACCTGGCCAAATTTCGATCTGCTGCGGTTCAGACTGCAAAAGAGTTAGGATTAGATGGGCAAGTTATGGTTGCCTATGTCACAACGGAATGTGACAAATTTATTGAACGCGAAGAAAGAAGATTAGAAAAAAAGAGGCCGAAAGAAAGTTAGAGGCTGAGACTAAGAGGTTGCAAGCTGAGGCTGAGACTAAGAGGTTGCAGATTGAGGCTGACAAAGAGGCTAAGAAATTGGAAGCAGAAGAGAAGAAATTAGCTGCAGAAAGAGAAGAGAAGAAATTAGCTGCAGAAAGGGAAGCCGAGGAAAGAAGACAGGCTGCAGAAAGGGAAGAGAGGAAATTAGCTGCAGAAAGGGAAGCAGAAGATAAGAGATTACAAAGGGAACATGAGTTACGACTAAGGGAGTTTGAGTTTCAAGGCCATGCTCCTGAAAATGGTGCCAGCCCCTTTGCCTCTGATGCTACGGTTACTCAGGGAGCCTCAATCTCAGCTATGAACTTTCATTTAGATCATTTTGTTGAGAAAGACGATGATATTGAGAGCTATATAAATAGGTACGAACTATTAGCTACCACGTATGGGTTAGAGAGAGAAAGGTGGAGCTTAAAGTTATCTCAGGGACTTCGTGGGGCAGCTTATGAAGTTTTTGCAAAAATGAGCAGAGGTGATCAGGAAAATTATGACATGCTAAAGCAGGCTCTTTTGTTAAGGTATGAAAAGAATGCAGAGTTTTACAGGAAAAAATTTAGGAATGCTAAACTACTGTCAGGTGAAACCTATCACCAGTTCTCTGCACGAATAGAGACATACTTGGAGAAATGGACTTCTCTGGGGAAAACCCAAGATCTTAAGGAAATGGTCCTTATAGAGCAACTAAGAGAGTCCATGGCTCCAGACCTGAGAAAGTTTCTCATGGAACAAGGTGCAGAGAGGCTGGGTGAGTTGCTAAATGTTGCTGAAAGGTATCAAGCAGCTCAAGCAGAGGTAACAGGTAATAAAAAGAAACAGGTGGATAACTTTAGGGCACCACAGAACTTTAATAAATTTGATCCTAGGGATCAAAATAAAGGTAAGCACCAATTTGATAGGCCACGGTATGAAAATAAAAATAAAGTCCCACAATTCGATGAAAGGAAATATGATGAAAGAAAATCTTTCAACCAAGGAAAAAGGTGGTGTAAGAATTGTAAGATGAACAATCATGACACTGACCATTGTAGAAGGAAACCTCCTCATTTTGCTGCTATGACATCGGGGAAAAAGGAAAAGAAGGGCAAACCTGAAGAATTACAGGAACCATACCACCCCCCAGTGTGTGAAGAGGTCATTTGTAATGGTGTCACTATAAGATGTTTATATGATACCGGTTTAGATTACGATTCCGTTGTGAGTTCTCACCTGGTGCAGGCCGATCAATACACCACAGAAACAGTGGAGATTCAAACTGCAACCAAGGATGTAGCTACCATGACACTTCCCGTCGCCCGTATAAAAGTGAAAACGCGATATGTGGAAGGAATCATAAAAGCAGCAGTGATAAATGAGCCAATCTACCCTCTAATATTGGGGTGTAGATATGTCTTCTTGGGGAATCCCAAGAGACCTGTGATATTGGCAACAGTGCAGACCAGATCACAGACAAAGAAGGAGGAGGATAATCCAATAAATACTCACCCAGATGAGATGAGGAAGGCACAGGCTGAGGACAAAACACTCAAGCCATGTTTCAAGAAGTTGCCCAAATCTCATACACCTCCAGGCAAGGGAGAGTTTTATATGAAGAACAAATTGATATATAGGAAGGCTGGATCTGAATCCAATGGTCACGGACAGCTGGTCCTTCCCACTTCATATAGGACTAAAGTGTTGGAACTAGGGCATGCGATTCCCTTCAGTGGTCATATGGGAATCAGCGCAACAGGACAGCGAATAGCTTGTCACTATTTCTGGCCAGGAATAACTGAAGATATCAAACGATATGTAAAATCCTGTCCAGAGTGCCAACGAGTAGCACCTAAACATTGGACTGCACCAGCAACTCTGGGGGAAATGCCCATAGTGGGAACACCCTTTGAGAGAGTTGCCGTGGATCTTGTGGGACCTCTCACCCGAACCAAGAGAAGGAACAGCTACATTCTGACTCTGGTGGACACTTGTTCTATGTGGGGAGAGGCAGTAGCCCTGTCATCGATTGATTCAAAACATGTGGCAGAGGCATTGCTCACAATTTTCACAAGGTTAGGCTTTCCCAATCAAATCTTGACTGATAATGGCTCTCAGTTCAAGGGGAAACTAACTGAAGAAGTTTTCAGGATCTTCCAGGCCAAACACTTCCATTGTAGTGTGTATCATCCCCAAGGGAACGGCCAAGTGGAAAGATTTAACGGCACATTGATGTCGATCCTGAGAAAGTTGGCACACGAAAAACCAGATACATGGGACCAGTACCTGCACGCCGCCCTCTTTGCTTATCGGGAGGTACCCCATAGTCAACCGGTATGGCCCCGGCAACATTATTGTTTGGAAGGCCAATAAAAGGTCCACTTGAAGCTTTGTTAAGAACGTGGACTGATGAAAAGGCAGAGGAAAACATTACATCTTCATACCAATATGTGAATGAGCTGACCACTCGGTTAAAAACTGGCTGGAAACTTGCCAATGAAAATTTGAAACAAGCCAGGAAGAAACATGCTGCCTATTATAACAGGAAGGCGAAAGACAGAAATTTGGCTGTGGGAGAGAAGGTACTGCTTCTTTTGCCCGGGAGTCAGAATAAGTTACAAATTGGATGGCAGGGTCCATATACAGTTCTAGAGAAGGTGTCTAGAACAAATTATAAGATAGATAAGAAGGGGAAAGAAAAAATCTATCATGTGAATCTCCTGAAGAAATATTTGGAAAGAGAACATCAGGAAGAGACACACTTGTTGACCTTGTCCATCGCCATGGAGATGAAAAAGGAACCACTTTCATCATTTGAATATCCATTACACCCCTGTGAGACAGCAGCACAGGTGAAAATCAGTACACATTTAACGAAAACTCAGAAAGAGAGAGTGCAACAGGTTCTAAATAATCATGCAGAGGTGTTAACAGACCGACCAGGGCATACAAACCTATTGGAATATGATATGAAACTCATAGACTCCACACCTGTCTGTATGAAACCATATTCGATTCCGTTTGCTAAGGAAAAAGCTTTGAAGGAAGAGATAGACTATCTATTGAAGGAAGGAATTATTTCGCACAGTGAGTCTTCGTATAGTTCCGGTGTTGTACTCTTAAGGAAGCCCTCTGGAGAACATAGACTCTGTATAGATTACAGGAGACTGAATGCTATTACAGAAGGACAGGTGGATCCATTGCCGGATACAAATCAGCTGTTTGCCAGGCTAAATAAAGCTAAATATTTCTCAAAAGTGGATCTGAGTAAAGGATACTATCAGATTCCAGTAAAGCCTGAGGTTAGACCATACCTAGCTTTTAGTACCTCAGAAGGACACTATGAGTTTAATAGATTGCCATTTGGATTGAAGAATGCGCCTAGTGTCTTCTCTAGAATGATGAGAAAATTATTGGATCCTCTGAATAATCCCTGTATAACAAATTTTATGGATGATATCCTTATAGCAACAGAAACATTTGAGGAACACATTGACTCTCTGAACATGCTGTTTGATCGACTTAGGGAGGCAAATTTAACAGCCCGTCCAACCAAATGTTGCGTTGGATGTAAAGAATTGGAATTTTTGGGACACACAGTTTATCAGGGAAACATGACCCCTGACCCAAAGAACTTAGAGAAACTACAGAAAGCCCCGAGACCACAAACCAAGAAGGACGTGAGATCCTTTGTCTCATTATGTGGTTTCTACCAGAAGTATATCAAAAACTTTAATTCCATATGTGCACCTTTAACTGAATTGACACGTAAAGGACATCCAGATCGCATTACATGGACACCACAATGTGAAATGACTTACCAAGAATTGAAGGAAAAGCTCACAAGTAAACCCATTTTGAAATTACCTGACTTAAGTCAAGAATTCATAGTAAGGACGGATGCAAGTAATATTGGGTTAGGTGCAACTTTACTACAGAAATCAGATGCATTGGATGGGGAATTAAGCCCAGTGGCATATGCTAGCAGAAAGTTGAATAAAGCTGAAATCAACTACTCAACTAGCGAAAAAGAATGTCTTGCAGTAATATGGGCAATAAAGAAATTCAATATTTATCTATATGGGAAGGCATTTAAGTTGCAAACTGACCACAAACCTTTATCGTTTTTAGCACAGGCTAAGCATGAGAACTCTAGGTTACTCCGATGGTCTTTGCTTCTGGCTCCATATAATTTTAGCATTGAATATATATCTGGAAAAACCAATCTGGGAGCGGATTTTTTAAGCCGCCATCCGTGTGATGAGAATCACCGTAAACCCCAGAAATAATAATAAATTTCTCTATGTGGATTAGAATAAAGGACTGACATATAATGTCTGTTTTAAGAGGGGAGGTGTCATGAAATATTCTAATCCACATATATAAATTATTAGGTAAATATGAAGCCTAACAAATAAAATTAATAAAGAGAAGAGCAATGGTAAAATGACATTGCTGTCACAAGGAATGTACTCGAAATCCCCCTTGTTTTCTGCTTCGTCTGCAAATTGTAACGCTTTCACGTTGATAGTAAAAGCTTACTGTATTATACCCGCTTTCTTCAATGAAACGTGTGCTGTATTTCTTGGAAAAACATTAAGAGGCAGACTGCGTAATGACCTAAATTTTAAATTCCATTCATGTCTTTTTCTACATTACGTTACCAAAACGAACGAACAGTTGGACTAAAGGATAGCGAGAAGGGAGAGGAAGCCGAACACTAAACACGCTTCGCGCGATACGCAAATGCTGCCATCACGCGTGTAAGTCTACATGCACTAATTTTTTTTTCAGACGGACAGTGATAAAATACACTACCCTTTCCCAGAGTTAGGTTTATAAATCATAACAGACTCTTATTAGAAAAGATAACATTAGATGGGTTTACGGTTGAAAACATAACAGTACCCAGACAGCACATCTTCCAAACAGGAGGTAGTAGAAAATACATATTTTGAACGCAGCCACGTAGCTCTTTTAAAGTGGGAAAATTGGGTTCCTTAGGGCTTGCTGACAAATAATATGTAAAACGTTACGCCAATAGTCCAGGAATTAATAAATTATACCCAAAATAAAATATTGGGGGTGCCTGACAGCATAAAATCATTTCTGCTCATAAGATTTTTTTTTAACGTGTTTGAAAAAAAAACCTTACGTTACATAAATAGCCTAACATGTAAACTCCCAATTGATTGGAGCGCAACAAATGAAAGCCTAACCACGATTGGTCGGGCTATAAATACTATCTTGGTTGTTAGGGGAAACGGGGAAAGGTAACATTTTTTCAAACACTTGTCGAAACGTGGCTCATTGGCCAGTCTCGCTGATATACACACTTGGGAGCGTTAGTTCGAGACCACTTATTTTAAAATAGCTTGATAAAGCATCAGTGCGTTGAAGCCAGCATATATTTGGCTAAATTAAAAGCCTGGAAGATAAGCAGGAGGAAATTTGTGCCAGTTTGTGCCAGAATTCATTGCTAATCAACGTATCTGTGTTATTCGTATGAATTGTGGTAAGCTTGAACCATTCAATATCTTTTAATGAAAATTGAATGTGAATTGTTGATTTATGCCTGTATATATATGTGTAGTTCAGTGGCAAACGTGAGGTAAAGCCTGTAATGCTCCCGCCTGAACAGAGGGTGTCGGAGAGAAGTAAAACGGCATGGAATGGCCAAACAGTACACTGACACCTGGATGATTGACTAGAAAGAAATAATGCTGGAAGTGCAGAGGCGTAGTGACCATTAAGGATGGTAATGCTGGTATAAAGTATTTCAGATGAAGCTGACTGTTGGCCTAACGCTCTGAACGCAATGTTTGTGCTGTATTGTGATCAGTGTAAAAGAGAATATAAATTAGTTATGAAGTAGAAGGTACATCCTTCTTGATTTCAGGGACAGTGGTCTTGATGGTACTGAGCAGCATCTGGTCAGAGATTTGCTGAATCCAGAGTCGGACAGCATACTCCTTGGTCTTTTTAGCTATCAGTGAGGTGTCTCCTGAGCCCAGAGGAGAATTCGAGCAGAGGAGTCCTTTCCTGCCGCCATCACTCAAGATAAGCAGAGTTGGCCAGCTGAGCTCAACATTATGTCCCCTCATCTTGAAATAACTTTATAAAAATACTATTCAGAGGGGAATTTACTTGTCTTAAAATCAGGAACTGTGAACATCTCCAATACTGGTCCCTAAAGACAAACTATTGAAGTCATGATGACAAATACCAACAGAGCTTGAACAAAACAAAACCAGTATTACCTCATTTTACTACTACACAACTGACACACATAGAACATTTGTACTAATATATGTCACTACAATATTCATATTAAATACATTCTGTACATAACTTGTAATTTAAATTGATTGTGATTCCTGGTTCCCTTGTAGTTGAATCAGGACACATATTCATTCATGCCAGTAATGAATACATATTGTTATTCGAAAGTTTATCAGTGACTCTTTTAAGATATCTTTGTAGAGTGTTATATGTATGTGAGTGTCACAGTGTTGTCAAGAGTAGTGGATTAAATTAAATTGTTTATCTGTCTGTTGTTGTGACTTACACTTCACCATACTCATACCCTAGACACATAACGTAGCATCACACTATTCCAGAATAATTCTGACTGAGATAAAGAGATATGTGGTAGCAAGTAAGGTTATCTATAATACACTACTCTTAATAGATATAGATACCTTCACAGCTGATCTCAGTCAGTACACTAAGTTCCCTATAAGTATTTATAACTTCCCACTTCACCACAACAACAAACCTCGGTTCAAGAACTTAAGCACATATTTGCTGTTTATTTCGGTGTCTCGTTGCAGCCTTTGTACGGTGCACCGATTAGCCATATATTTTAGTGGACGAATAACTTATTGAACTATTGAAATCAAATTTACACAACAGTTCTAGCAGTCGTGTTACCACATAAAGTACCTGAAATAGCCATCTTTTGGTGGTTTACTGATTCATTATGGCCTTCCAGAATAGAAGCGTTTGTCTTTGATGAAGACACACTGAAACGGTAGGAAATTATCTAATCCACTTGACAGACGGTTATGGTAGCAGACTTGAGAGGGTTCAATTCTCTTTTCGACACCATACCAAATAATATTAGACATGACGTATTTCAGAGTTGCACAGTGAGAGAAAATGAACAAATTTCTGAACGAGAAAATGACTTCATCATATTTTGCTAGTTCCTGCTACAGTAAATCTGTGTTTGTATGGTTTTACGCGAAGAATATTTAAAAAGATTGCTTAGTGATGTACAACCTCATTCTGAGTTTGAATCTACAACTCGTTCGAGACAAAGTCGTAAGAACAAAACTATGATTGCCTGTCAGTCGTAAAGTGGGTTGCTTCTTATTTATTCTGTTGCTTATCTGCCAAGTACCAAAAAAAAACATTTATTTTATTCATATTAAAATATATTGATAAAATATAGTATCTGCTCTCTGCTATACCGCGTTCCGCCTTTCTGTGAATGGATTTGTTAACTGAAAACCAGCAATTACATTTATGTATGTTGAAAGGCTGTGGTTAATTTACATCTTTTTTTTATTATTTTTTGCTTCTAACAGGGCATAGAGTCACCACCCGTAGATAGCCCGCTCGAGGAAGCCTACACTAAAGTACTAATTCTTGCGGCGGTGATTGTTGTTAAATTGCATTGAATTTTCAACTACTGTACCGAAATCCGTACGTTACATGCGAATAAGTTCAGATTCGGATGAATAGCAGACGTACGTCGGTTCGCTGACCCCGAGGTTTAGAAATGCCACATTATGTTTGGTTAAATCATGCTCTCGAGCACTCTCCACACTGTTGTCTCGCGGTTTTTGGTTAACGATATTAAACATTTTGTGTACCCTTATAGTGTCTGTAAAACATATATCCACTGGAAGTGGCAGTGGTGCTAAGAAAGGAAAGCAGTGAATGGGATAGTGGAAATATTAAAGCGTGCTAAAAGAGGAGAACCGCCATCGCATATTGTTAAAGATTTAGGCTAAAGCCGATCTACAAGATGTGTCTTATACTTCATTGCACCCATTCTTCACAAGAGTTGACAAACCACCAGTAGCAACTACTTCAGCTCCATGATGTGTCATTTTCGTTTACCAAAACTGCCGATGTTTACGTATAAGTTAGAATTACCATCATATTAACATTTGTATCTCTTTCTTTCTATTTACTATGCTTTGCTACTTTGTAATTATTAGTACGCTTGAGGCAACATCGCATCCCAACTAACATGATTACCGATGTATGTTTCGTCGGTCGGTCTCACTCAAAATAGTAACTCACGCCAGAAAAAAAAGTGCGCAACGCACGGTGTGCAACTTGCGCGGCGTGGGTGTTATATAATACAAATGCTTTGGGTTTTGTTTTGTTTTGTTTTTCACGAAATTAGCGCTCGACAAAAAAATCGTTTCATCATGTAGGATTGTTCCTTCCTGAACCTGTTTCCGGACACGGCCAGCTACATCGCCCTCATCCGATGTACACATCATGAAAACTTGAAAGTTTTTGTTAAAACCACTTATTATCAGGGAACATAAGTATTAAAACTAATAAAACGGTATTTAATCAGTTTTACAAATATCGGTTCACAAGAAACAAGGGACGTTTCGGGTTTTACCCTTCGTCAGCCACAAACAGGTGACAAAGACAAGAATACATACAGGTACTAAAAAACTATACGGTGATGAGAAATATACAACAAATGGGCGATACAAGCAGATGGAAAAAGTAAACAACCACAGTGATGAGAGAAAAAGAACAATAATAATACAAGAAAATAGTAAAATCTAACAGAAATACCGAAACAAGAAAGTAAATAATCAACGAAACGAAAAATTTATTTATTTATTATCAGGGAACACTCTTTGAAAACAATCCACGCACTTTCACACGAACTTTTGTCATCAAATAACTTTTAATTTGAATCTAAAATAACATAATTCTCGGCGTGTGTACGTTGGTCAAGGCTGAGGGATGCAACCGTGTTGAAAAATTGTATTGTTTCCATTATATATACTCTCCCGAACATAGTTACAATCAAGAAAGAAAAGCGTTCAAATGACGGTGTTCATGAACAGTTTGATTACACTGTATAATGGAAAGAAACCAAAAACACTCTAAGAATGTACTTCTATCTGCTGATCCGGGAACGGAAACAGCACACTATAATTAATTAAAAACCCGTCAAGTTTGACGGGTTATTGCTAGTAATTATATTATTTATAATGCATTGCTTGTGTCGATGTTTTATTAACAGACACTTACTAACGTTTAAGTTTGCACGTACAAATTCCAACTTGCGTTCAAAATCGGGTTACCAGCGCCCTTAAGAACAGAACTTGCTTGTAACCCGAGACCTTACTGTGATCGCCTATTACGACATGCTTGAGAGAGTTGTAATCCTTTTTTTTTTTTTTTTTTTTGTTTATCTCACAAGAGATCCCCGGAAATGGCGCGAGGCACTGTGGTTAATTAGTCTTATGTTTTTTTCCACAGAGAGCTTGCAGGAGCGTAACTCCCGAGGTATGCTTGCCAGCCAAAGAGTGGTGTCTCCACTGGACATTCAGACAAGGTGGTCTGAAGGCTACCAGGAACGTTTACAGCAGGTGGTTATCTGGGCAGTTATGTTAATGGTTTTGTTGATCGTAGTAAGCGTTTTATTTGTCGTAACTATGGTGATGAGGAAGTGGAGGAGGGTGAACATATTTGGTAGGATGGTTTTCAGCTGTACCCGTGTCTTGGTGATGGTGGTGGTGAATTCAGTATATTTTGTGTTTTAAGTGCAGAACTTTGTTGATGAGTATGAAGCGTCTCTCGCCGACCAAGAATATGTGGGTGGTGTTATCAGGTGACAAATAGCTGGAGAAGCCAAGCAGAAACCAATATATTTAAATGGTTGCCGAGAAAAACACATGAAAGAACACAACCCAAGCAACTCATTACCGGAATCTGTTGGAGCTGTAATGTCCTATTTGTGTCTGCTCGTCATGCAGAAAATTTTCACGTCTGCGGGATTATTGTAGATGTCTTCAGGCTCGCTGTGTCTACTTTGGCATTACAATTTTTTTTTATTGTCCATATTCTCTGTATATTAAGCTGCTAAGTGCATCTGAAAACTCGTAGATAAATCAGACTCTCTCTCTCTCTCTCTCTCTCTCTCTCTCTCTCTCTCTCTCTCTCTCTCTCTCTCTCTCTCTTTCCAGTTGGCTGCTATCTCCACTTTATTATACAACGTTTTCTCCTGAGTATTCTTCTTCCTGCACCCCACTGCTGTTATCCCCCCTCCACCTCATCATGTAGACAGTAATAACTTGTGTGTCACTGTCTCTTGCCCTTCTCGTATGACGACGCGATAGACTTGAGTATAAAGTCAGTTATATAATCATCAAGGCCTACAAAATCTCTATACTTCACATCAGTGCACAAATACTGCATCTACGGCAGATATATAATAATCAAGGCCTACAAAATCTCTACTCCACATCAGTGCACAAGGACTGCATCTACGGCAGTTATATAATAATCATGGCCTACAAAATCTCTACACTTCACATCAGTGCACAAATACTGCATCTACGGCAGATATATAATAATCAAGGCCTACCAAATCTCTATACTTCACATCAGTGTACAAATACTGCATCTACGGCAGATATATAATAATCAAGGCCTACAAAATCTCTATACTTCACATCAGTGCACAAAGACTGCATCTACGGCAGTTATATAATAATCATGGCCTACAAAATCTCTACACTTCACATCAGTGCACAAATACTGCATCTACGGCAGATATATAATAATCAAGGCCTACAAAATCTCTATACTTCACATCAGTGCACAAATACTGCATCTACGGCAGATATATAATAATCAAGGCCTACAAAATCTCTATACTTCACATCAGTGCACAAATACTGCATCTACGGCAGATATATAATAATCAAGGCCTACAAACTCTATATACTTCACATCAGTGCACAAATACTGCATCTACGGCAGATATATAATAATCAAGGCCTACAAAATCTCTATACTTCACATCAGTGCACAAATACTGCATCTACGGCAGATATAATAATCAAGGCCTACAAAATCTCTATACTTCACATCAGTGCACAAATACTGCATCTACGGCAGATATATAATAATCAAGGCCTACAAAATCTCTATAGCCCTGCGCAGGCATCCATTATCCAAAAAACACCTTAGGGCTGACCACCTCAGTCAAAAACCCTGCATAGACTGAACCCACGGGAACACACCCCGTTCACACAGTCACGAGAATATACTGTTCTCTTAACACTGCTCTCAAAAATCCCTGCGGACACTAGCCGCGAGAGCTATTCACACATCACTCAAAAACAGTTCAGAAACAGTACATTATGACCAGAGTTCACCTGCTATCTGACATACTGTCTTCCACGAAACTAAGAGGAGATATCTTTAAACAAATCCATACCAATCTGTAAGCAAGTACTCTAACCCAAAATTAACTCTACTCAACACGTATTTCCCAAGATCATTTCCCTTTCATCACATCTGCACTTATCAGTTTGCCACACTCCCAGGGGAAAAAAAATGATTATATCATTTTTTTTTTTTGTTGAAAATTAACTCCCAAAAATTTAACGGTCAATGAAGTTATATCAGATACCTCTTAAATTAATTCCCAAAAATTTTTAAAAAAATTAATGAAGTTCTATCAATTACCTACAAAAATATACCTACACAAGAGAACATATCACATCTACAAAAATATCATCAATAAATGTAAGATAACGACTAAATCATCCAACATAATCATTCAAGCATACCAAAATAAAAATTAATCTAATACAAAACCCAAATTAAGTATACATAGTACAAACTAAACAGAAAATAAATTATCATACGAGAAAAGACAAAATATGAAATGGGAATATGATAAGAATCAAATAGAATCATAAGATGACAATGAAGACAACAATTCCATACATGTAAAACAAATAGAACTATAAGAACCAATTACATTATCTAAAGTCATATAATTAACTTAACACTACAAAGAATGAAAGTATAAATAGCGTAACACGAAAAAAGTATACTAGAAGTATGAATGACATCAAAGATGAAACACGGAAGCATAAACAAAATATCAGACAATACTGAAAAGACAACAGAAAAGATGTAAAGAAATGACGAATAGTCAACAAAGAGAGATGACAGTAAAGATGCAAATGTAAAGAAAGTTGGTAACAACACCTAACAATAACTATCCAAATGCAACAACGTAATGTAAAATACAAAAATTCTAAAGTATATTTATATACTAACACAAAAAAGAAAGCTTATGACAAGCACAGCATAATAAGTAATTTAACTAAATTATAAACTTATACATAACTAAAAATAAATTACATCAAATATCACCCAAAAAAAAAATTATTAACGCTAACACAAGTTTTGCATTGACGCATAGTCAAGCGCTAAATACCAAAAAATACATCCGAACATCAAAACATTTTCACAGAATTAATGTCACTACATAATAGTAACCTTAACATACAATCTAGCGCTGGCGCAGAAAAAATAAATATCACAATGTCCAAAACACATTTTTCAAAAAAGGTACAATACAAAAAATGTTTCTTCTCTTTAGGTTAAATAAAAATAGTATTTTTATTTCTAAGTAATATGTAGCTATAATTAACGACTAACAATTAAATTAGCTGAGTAACATAAAAATAATCTTATCTTTAAATAGACACACATCAAAACGTGTAAGTTTTTTTTTTCTCTTCTTTTTAAAAAAAAAAAATACATCAAAGAAACGTCACATTGGGTAATAAAATGTTAACTACAAACGAAGTTATAAATATATATAAGTGTAATATTATTTATCTTAACTATGTATTATAATCAGATATCTAAATTCTTTAAATGAACAAGAGTATCAGCCGTCGCTGTTAATTCTACCCACTTAATTTAATAGGAAATTTAAGTTAATTCTAGCTGACAAAAAAAAATCGAATCGTTTAAATTATCAAATGTCATAATTGAGAAAAAATGGAAACCAAGTTTCAGAATACGTCCTTAACTTCAACGAAAAATCATTAATAATACATACAAGTTATGTTTAAAATTACCTTTCACTAAACAATTAATTCAAATAATCTGTATATAAATATGTTAATTAAACATGGTATCAAATCCATGATGAAAAAAAACAAAACAAAATTTTAAGTAGTGAATAAACACTCAGGACTATCTATGAAAATGACTATTACATTGTCTCAGTAAATAAGTTTGTGCATAGAAATTATTTAATGCATAATTAAAATACAGTCATATAAGTAACAACCAACAAATAATTATGGCAATCAAATGTTACAAAGATTACATAATATTCTATTAACCACATATAAAGTTCTATACTAAAGAATACAATAACATTCAGTGTTTGTAAACAGAACAAAAAAATAAACAGGACCTTTGAAAAAAACAAACAAAAAAAAATTCCTTCGAGGTCTTGCGAACATCTCATCAACACGCAAGGTGACATCATGACACGGTGGGTTAACGTACTGGCTAGGCTCGCTTGAATGGATAAATGGTACATAGTGATCTATATCTCTCGCAGGTAATGTCAAATTAGAATGGTGACTCCGCTCGCAAAGTCGCTCGCTGTGAGACAATACAAATGAAAATATCTATTTTAATCCATGGTAAGATTATGAGTGAACACGGAAAATTCACTTTACAATTACCCGACCTCCGTGGTGTAAGGTTGTGGCCCTCCTGCGATGTCAACAACTCTCGTCACATAGCAGACAACATAGAGACAACTTGACCTATAATTCACAGTTGTCAGTGCGGTAGGCTGAAAAAAATTTACTACCTTCACAAGACCGAGATGATCTCTCAAATCTATCAGCATGACAAGCAAAAGCATTTAAGAACCTATTACCGTTCCTATTACTCTGATTGCTAATAATCTTGCTCTTATGTGGAGCACAGTTAACCTGGTTGCGATCTGTATAATTTCTTTTGAGAGCATTGTTATTTGCTCTATTAACACCGTTGTACTGATTTAAATCCCAGTTACAATAGTTATTCTTAATACTTCTTCCCAGATAACAATGTCCATCAGATAGAACTGACTTTTTAGCAGAAAAATTATTACTAGACTGATGAACTTTCATATAATTACTTCTGCTATAGTTTTCTAAACTTTTAGAATCACAATGTTGAGATCTGTCACATTTTTTTCTTGTTTTTAGGCGAAGAAACGTTACCGTAGGATGAACTCCCTTGGTACTTTATAACCTTAGGGTTATGTCTCCTATCACAACTATTTTTTTCTTTGCTTGTGGCAATGTGTTTAAAAAATGAGTCACACTGCCTTGACTGGGTATGACTAGAAGGTTTGACAATCTCTTTATTTTTTTTCACAACATTTGCTTCCTTCATGGAACAAGCAGTAGTATGTTTGTTACTTGTTACTAATTTATCAGATCTGTCAATAAATACGCTGTTGGTTTTTAACACACTGACTTGAGATTTAGCACTGTTTCTTTCCTTATCTACAGGACTGGATATTACTGTAGATTTTCCTTTGTTATTCTGCCGCCAGCAATCATTATCATTGGAATCATCTGTATTGCGTGAGAAGTTATATCTCCCACGGAAAGATCTATGTCCACCATTCTTGACCGTAGAATCCGCTTTAGTGTTCTGATGATAAGAAACTTTCTGTCTATCCCTGTCACCATTGACAGAAGACCACATATTGCTATTCAATACTACGTCAAGCAGACCATATATTCTTCTTCTTGCTTCTACAATCTCAAAGTCCTTAAGTGCAATCTGTTCACTTAATTTCTTGTTTAAACTCTCCGCTTTTAAGACTTTGCAGCTTTCCTCTGCTAGCAAATTTTCAATCTTAATCAATTTGTCTTTCTCCACCATTAATTCTTTCACTCTCTCTTTATCAATCCTCTCAATCTCAATAACATGGCTATCCTTAAGCCTATCAACCTTCTCTAGGGATATAGTATCCTTTTCTTTAATTTGGCGACCACAAATCTCATCGTCACTTAACACTGGCCACACTGGCCACCACTGATAATTAAAGGCTTTTTTTAGTGAAGGAGAATCCAAATGTTATATGTAATTAATTATGGTGAAGAAGGTGAGTGTGGTTTGGGACAGTCACTCACAGTAGCGCACACACCAAGTCATGGAATGGTGTAACGTCTGATGATATTTTAACCATGGTTTATTACAATTATAACATCACGTAGATCTAGACGAATACAGTTACATCGAAACATGAATCTTCATAATGTAGTTAACACACCATACGGCCCTTACACATCCTGGCCTACAAAATCTCTACTCCTCACATCAGTGCACAAAGACTGCGTCTACGGCAGTTATATATAATAATCATGGCCTACAAAATCTCTACTCCACATCAGTGCACAAATACTGCATCTACGGCAGTTATATAATCATCAAGGCCTACAAAATCTCTATACTTCACATCAGTGCACAAATACTGCATCTACGGCAGATATATAATAATCAAGGCCTACAAAATCTCTACTCCACATCAGTGCACAAGGACTGCATCTACGGCAGTTATATAATAATCATGGCCTACAAAATCTCTACACTTCACATCAGTGCACAAATACTGCATCTACGGCAGATATATAATAATCAAGGCCTACCAAATCTCTATACTTCACATCAGTGTACAAATACTGCATCTACGGCAGATATATAATAATCAAGGCCTACAAAATCTCTATACTTCACATCAGTGCACAAAGACTGCATCTACGGCAGTTATATAATAATCATGGCCTACAAAATCTCTACACTTCACATCAGTGCACAAATACTGCATCTACGGCAGATATATAATAATCAAGGCCTACAAAATCTCTATACTTCACATCAGTGCACAAATACTGCATCTACGGCAGATATATAATAATCAAGGCCTACAAAATCTCTATACTTCACATCAGTGCACAAATACTGCATCTACGGCAGATATATAATAATCAAGGCCTACAAAATCTCTATACTTCACATCAGTGCACAAATACTGCATCTACGGCAGATATATAATAATCAAGGCCTACAAAATCTCTATACTTCACATCAGTGCACAAATACTGCATCTACGGCAGATATATAATAATCAAGGCCTACAAAATCTCTATACTTCACATCAGTGCACAAATACTGCATCTACGGCAGATATATAATAATCAAGGCCTACAAAATCTCTATAGCCCTGCGCAGGCATCCATTATCCAAAAAACACCTTAGGGCTGACCACCTCAGTCAAAAACCCTGCATAGACTGAACCCACGGGAACACACCCCGTTCACACAGTCACGAGAATATACTGTTCTCTTAACACTGCTCTCAAAAATCCCTGCGGACACTAGCCGCGAGAGCTATTCACACATCACTCAAAAACAGTTCAGAAACAGTACATTATGACCAGAGTTCACCTGCTATCTGACATACTGTCTTCCACGAAACTAAGAGGAGATATCTTTAAACAAATCCATACCAATCTGTACACGAGTGATGTTTGTGATTTGTGCTGCATAGATTTAGTGATAAGATCTTGGCAAATACAAGCATTATGAAATAATTCTCCCCCCACCCCGTCTTTTTTCCGTTCGCCATCGCCTAGTTGACAATGTGTATACACATATTGAATAAATCATTTGCTTTCGTCACAAGGTAATCACTGTTCTGGAATTAACAGGAATGAAGAAATGTAGACTGTTGCCAGTCATTGAAAGACAAATTAGAAAAGCGAAGAAAGACACTAAAATAACTAGAATAAATTGTCATGAGCGGCACGAGAATGAACAAGTCTGACCGAGAACCTTCGCTCCATAGAAAGATGAAAGACCAGGAAAAATAAGAACTTTTACTTGGATCTTTCTGGCGTAATATTTGAATAACTACGGTTTTATTATACCAGGTTCTTAATTGAAACATTGCAACCAAAAAAGTTGTCGACCCATTTCATATGTTGCTCGTGTATTACCAACCCCCGAAAGAATATGAACACTCTACCTACCCTATCGTGCATGTCAATGAGGCGACTGAGAAAAGTTGAACATGAAGCCGACTACCCCCATCTTATAGAAAATTAAAGCCACAACAACTTCATTTATGAACACGAACAAGATCCCAAAAGAAATAAAGCAAGTAGTTAATCTCAGCGATCCCAGATGGAAAACTAGGTCCTCCGTCAAGGACGTGAGATATCAAGAAAGTCGGAAGGAGTCTAAATTGTTGACTCGCTTACTTTCACTTGTGAGAACCTCCACAGTTAGCATCATAAATGAAATAATATAAAACTGACTTGTCCAAGTACTAGGTGAAACAAGATGAAAGGAATAGAAAAGATGAAACTGAGCAGGGAACACATTCTATGTTCAGTTTGAGAAATTGTGTTAACTTTTGGACAGGGGGGAAAACAGTCGTGACTCTAACATTGTCGGAGGAAGAGAAGAAAGGACTTACAGAATCGGAGGCAGTGGGAGCCAGACTGATATCAGCAATTTTCAAAACTGCCAAAAGAAAAATAAAGATTAACATTTTTGGAAGTTATGCACCAAATAATGAGAAAGAAGATTCTGCGGAAGAAGAATTTTACACCAGACTTCAAAATATCATGGATAATAAGAAAAGCAAAGACGCTAAAGATGGGTGACCTTAATGCACAGATAGGAACAGATAACAACAGCACATATCATAATCAATTAACTTCCAGATTTTTTTTAAACCTCAAACACTTATCTCCTCTTTTTTTTTTTTCATCGCAGATGATGCGAGCCATTTTTTTTTGGCGAGGTCACGTGATTTCATGTAACCGGGAGATTACAGTTTGCTTATCACTGTTGTTGACAGTAATTTTTAATATTCTTTTATCATTTAAGGACATGTTTTACAACATCTTAAAGAGTTACATCTGTTATGTGTTAAATATTGTCATCGGTTGAATATGATTTATAGTCAGATACAGAAATTTAATTATTTTATTCATCAGGAAAGCTAACGTCCATATATCATGTTATGCAAGCATACATATTTCTTTTGATTCAGATATGGTTCTCACTGTTTGTTTTGTAATTTGTTTTGGTGTGACCTCATTGTTTTTCTCCCCAGCCTCAAAAAGATGCGGCCCATTAGTCTGAACTTCTACAGGTTGTATGTGAACATAGAGAGCGCGCAGGTAAGGGGCAGACATGCGCACAGGCAAGTCAAACATTGACACAATCTGTGTATGACAGACAGAGACAAAAACCATTATACATTACAAGATTATGCACTGACTGAGAGACACTCTCAGTTCTTCAGTGGACATAAAATTGCACAGTAACTCAGACATTATTATTATGCTGTGTTTACTATACAAATAAAGCCAACAGTTGACACTATCTGACAAGAATACCTAGCTTACTTTATTTGTTTTTCATTTTTTTTAAAAATGTAAATTTTGTTTTTTTGGCAAGGCATACGTCCAGTTAAACCTATTTAATGTAGTATTCTTGTCCCAAAAAATAGTTGTAGAAATATTTGACTTTTTCCCCCCTTGCTGTCTCTATTAATCAAATTCCCTATTCATGGTTTGTTATTTATCAATACCACAGTTTACTAACATGTAACTGTTTACACATTATACAAAATATTGTAATTTCTATATTAAAAATCTCCTGGTAACTCGAGTAAAGGCGGAATTCGTACTAAGGTAAATAACCTAGAAAATTATACTTAAAATGTTTTTTAAAACTTTTGCTAGCTATGTCCCTTGATTTCCAACAGTTTACGTACATGTCACTAGTATTACAGCGGTTAAAATGCGCGTGAATAGGTTTACACGAGGAGAAGTACAACACTGCCCACGTTACTGTCAGAAAGGTCTTCATCAGGAAACAACGCATGAATACAAAACAGTCCAGATGACTCATCTCTAATAATAGCCCCTTCAGTCATAACTGACCTATTGGGAATTGCCTCCTGAGTGACAAGCCCTCAGCGAAGCTTATTTTCCTGGTGTTCCCCTTTTCGATGTTTTCTCCTCTCTTCGCTGGAGATGGAAGGTATTGTGAGCCTGCTTTCTGGCTTAGCATAGGTTTTTGGTCCATTGTCTCGCTAACATATTAGAAGTGTGCTGGTGTGATGCAGGCGTTTAACCATACCGCAGCTTTGGTTCTTCATTGTGAGTTTGGACGTTTGCCCTTGTGTTAAAGGCCAGCAAAGGTTGCTGCAGCTTTGCCAATTGCTGGCTGTCAATGTTTATTGTCCAGGAGAAGAGTTTGTCATTGATGGTAGACCCCTGGTATGTGAAGTGGTGCACCACTGCCAATTCATAGATTATCGATTTGTGATAAACTGGTGAAGCCCCGAATCCGGAATCTCGCACATTTGTTTCTTTAGACCTTATTGTGAAAAGCCATGATCGCGTAAAGCCTCTCAAGCTCCTGGTTGTTTTTCTGTTTGTCCAAGTGTTCTACTTCTTTATTTCTTACGAAGTGCCTGGATAACATACCGTTTTATGTTTTGGTTCTTAATATTAATGTTATGTTACAGGGCCTCGGGTTTACATTCCTTCATGTGTTATTTTTGGGAATTATAACTGGATGTATAACTTGACACTATCACATGTATATTGTTATAAAATTTAATGCTTTTATGAAATAAAAAAAGCTCACTGAGAAAATAATCAATTGATGTGTGCTTTACTTATGAACGGCCCTCGTATCTTAGGCAACTAAACGTCAAAAAGGACATTATAGATTTGGATATTAACAAGTTAGCACAGGAATCTATTAATTCTTTAATAATAGTAGAAC
>JAMPIV010000102.1:0-15539 GCA_024509875.1 Oreohelix idahoensis
TATTCATTCATGCCATTAATGAATACATGTTGTTATTTGAAACGTTACGAGTGACTTCTTTAAGATATTCTCATAGAGTGTTATATGTATGTGAGTGTCACAGTGTTGTTAAGAGTAGTGGATTAAATTAAATTGTTTATCTGTCTGTTGTTGTGACTTACACTTCACCATACTCATACCCTAGACACATAACGTAGCATCACACTATTCCAGAATAATTCTGACTGAGATAAAGAGATATGTGGTAGCAAGTAAGGTTATCTATAATACACTACTTTTAATAGATATAGATACCTTCACAGCTGATCTCAGTCAGTACACTAAGTCCCCTATAAATATTTATAACATCCCACTTCACCACAGTGATCTTCTATTGATAATAAACGTTATTAAACCTTTAGTTATCGTGTCGGTCAACCCCTATCCATTATATGTTATTCATAGTTTGTTGTCACGTCCGTGCGTATTTGTCACAGAATTGTGTGCATGCGATTGAAGTGTAACTTGTATTTTCGTACAAGGAGAGAAAGTGCGTCTGATTTAAATATCTTCGTCCAGATAGGCTGGATTAGATAAATTATTCTATTCAGAGACTGTCCTTTCTCTTACACGATCACCTCGTGATAAAACTACTTCTTACCCCTTACTTTTACATTGTCATCACTATCACCTCTGCTCAGACAAGACTATAGACATCTATTACCTATATGATAAAATCTACGACACACTCCAATTATTGCATTCTGCAAGATCTCCCTTCTTGTGCAATTTGACAATTATTCCTTTGTTCCACTCTGTTGGTGTTGTCCCTGTTTTCCAGACTTGTGCAAATAGTGGTTTTAATAGTTCTGCTGCTAGCTCAGGGTCTGTCTTAAATAGCTCTGAATTTAAGTTACCATGGCCAGGAGCTTTTCCATTCTTTAACCCTTTGATTGCTGTGATGATTTCTTCTTTTCGTGGAATGTCTGTATTAACATCTAGATCGTTTTCAGCCTCAGGAATATTCATTTGTTTCTCTGGTGGTTCCTTGTTCAGAGTTTCTCTGATATGCTCTGCCCATCTTGTTTCCTGTCCTTCTGCTGTCATGATGAGATTTCCTTGCTTATCTCTTACTAATGTAATATTGTTTGCATCTCGTTTTCCGCAGATGATTTTAGTTATTTTGTATACTGTGCTTTGTTCATTTCTCAGGAAATTCCCTTTGTTGGCTCGGGTTTGGCGTTTAACTTCCTTGTCCAGCTGACTGTACTATTCGCTACATTGTTGCTTTAACCTGGGGGACTTCGCTTCTGTTTTCTTTCTTTACATTTCCTTTCTCATCGTTATGGTGTTTACATGTTCTGGTGTTATCCAGTCTTGCTTCTTCGTTTCCTGGAATCCCAAGCATGATTTGCAGCTTTCCTTATATATTGTTGAAATAGTGTTGAAATGCTGGTCTATATCATCAGTCAAAGTCTTTTCCTGATTTTTGGCAAATTAAAATCATTTCTTCATATCTTCTTGTGCCTAATCTTAGCAAAGCCAAGAAGATTAAAGCAACATGGCAAGTTATTACCGAAGGGAGTGTTTAAAGATATGAAAATACCAAATATCTGCTTGATAGCAGAGAAAGAAATGTGCCGACCTCGGAAATTTCACTTAATCAAAACTCAAAACAAATGTGACTGAATACTGCCGGAGAGAAGAGATCGGTACAATAATTATGTGACTGTGCATGCCTCGATTTCCATAACGCAAGATAATTTCATAAAACGAATATAACTTGTGAGAGACAGTGTATGAATGACGACCTCATCAAAAATATAAACCATGATGATGAGACTTCCACATTCACTTATCTTCTTGTCTGTCTTACAGCCTTATGCTCCAGCTGTTACAACGCGTATTAATTTTTTTCTTTCTTGTATATATAAATTATATTCTCCAAATGTTTCTCCGTCTGTCTCTATCGTGTGTGTTTCCCGCTGTGGTTTTGAGTCTGCATCTACTTTTATTTGAGTCTGCGTCTATTTTTATTTGGGTCTGCCTCTATTTTTTATATCTGCCTCTATTTTTTACATCTCCCTCTATTTTTTTGTCTGTCTCTGTTTTTTTTTTTTTGGTCTGCCTATTTGTTATATCTGCCTCTGTTTTTTTTGGTCTGCCTCTGTTTTTTTTCGTCTGCCTCTATTATTTTGTCTGCCTCTGTTCTTTTTGGTCTGCCTTTTTTGTGTCTTACTCTATTTTATTTTGGTCTGCCTCAATTTTGTTTGTCTACCTTTGTTTTTTTATCTGCCTCTATTTTTGTGTCAGCCACTGTTTTTCTTGGTCTGCCTCTATTTTTGTGTCTGCCTCTGTTTTTTGGTCTGCCTCTTTTTTTCTGCCTCTATTTTTGTGTCTGTCTCTCTTTTTTTGAGGGGTCTGCCTCTATTTTTGGGTCTGCCTCTATTGTTTGGGTCTAGCTGTATCTGAGTCTATCTCTATTTTTTGGGGTCAATCTCTATTTTTGTGTCTGACTCTATTTTTGGGCATCTATTTCCTTTACAAACGATTATTTCATAAAACGAATGCCTAGCAACGCTGCTAACTCGCTTCCAGGCTATGTGGACTCAAGTTACTAACTCTCCTTTTAAAGATGTAGAGAGAATTGATAGAACTGATATTATTTGAACAACATGACACAAAACGTGACCTTGATAACGTGTAGGGACAAGGTGTTAGGATTTATGGTTAGTCTATAACTCGACGCAGTAAAAGCGACTTCAGTGGGAACGTACGATTACATGTGATTTAACCACTGCGGATTATAATGTCTTCGTTGTTCTCTGTGTTTCAGAGCCATAAAATGAGACTAAATGTGTGAGTTGAAAGACTGTATAAATGGGTTGGGCTTGATATATTTTAATGCCCATTCGTCACTATGCAATGAAAGATCCTCTTGTCACCTGATGTTATAATGTTTGGTGGATAAAGTTGGTAGGGACTTATGGTTATTTTCGGGCTCACAAGAGGACTTGTCAAATACATCGTCTCAACTTTAGTTTAGGCAGCACTTTGTGCCGGTCAAAAATAGAAAGCATTGATTAATATTGTATATGCGTTAAAAGAAACTCGCGTTATACATATTTACTGACTTGTATTGCGCTTAAAGTGCATTTATTTATCTCATGTAAAATATAACTGCATATTTATATAACAATAACATATAACAGAATCATTTTCTTCTTAATTTGAATTTTATTGTAAGTTACTTGTTTTCTACAAATAAAGGGCAAGCAAAATTATATAAATTAAATATTAAATGTGTTTAAAGTTATGACATGCTTTTCCGCACATATTACTCACCTTGTAATAAAAATTACGTCCCTTAGATAAACGCATAAATGTATCTTAACGTTTCAATGTGAGGGAAATAGCAATGATATAGTAGTGGAAAATTGATGAGTTGCAAAAGTCAATGTCTAGTTGTGTAGTGAATACAGAAAGTATGTAAAAAGTCAATGACTGTACGTGCTTATTGTGTATGTGGATATTGACTATCCCCCCCCCCCCCCCCCCCCCCTGATACCCCCCCCCCCAAAGGGAGGTAACAATAAAAAAATCCCCCCCCCCCCCCCCCCCCCCCCCCCCCCCCCCCCCCACCCCCCCCCCCCCCCCCCACCCCCGTCCCCTTTTCGTTTCTTTTTCTCCAAAGCGTATGGAATCGATACTTGCCGAGTTTGTATAATGTTACCGGCCAAGCACTCCAAGGGAGGTAACCAATAATCATTTATGTAACTCCCAATATAGAAACGTTTATGTGTTGCAACAAAAGGCTAAATATCTCTCAACTGGATTTAACTTAATATTGAACGTAAGCTTGCTCCCACCTTCCCCCCCCCCCCCCACCCCACCCCCCCCCCCCCCCCCCCAATTAAAAAAAGAAGACAAACACAGCTAAAGTTTGAAAGATGTGCGTATGAGAGAGAAGAGATTAGTCTGGGATTCTGGGAAGACGGAGATGCCGATCGCACCAAATGGAGATGACCTCAAACATTATGAGAGCAGAGACTCTTACAACATCAGGTGAAAATAACCATTTTAGTGATGCCCCCTTATCGAAATGGATTAAGTTCAAAGCTCTGGCCGAGTAGTTAAGAGAAAATATGTCACTTGAAAGCCATGACCCAAGCGGGACTGCTGCTTTAAAATGTCAAGTACGATCACGTGATCCCAGTATGGGATATACTATTTCTACAGGATGATTTTTTAATTGTATTATCAGCACGTAATGTTTCTTGGATATTCCTAAACCACGTGTCAAAACAAGAAAGCAAGAACGACCATGTGACACATAGGTTGTATTTTATATTCCCAGACACAAAACAAAAGAAACACAACTCTAAAATGACCAATAAACTCAACGTTACAAGGGAGAGCAAATATTATTGCCCGCCACGATGTCACATGATCTCCCCTTGCGCTGTTGTGTTAATGTGACACATCATTTTATGTCATAAAATAGCAGATAAGTCCCTGTATTGCTACACGGACCACTCCCGGGACATGAAAAACTCACACATCAAAAAATAACAAATGACTTTACAATTATCCTGTATAATCACATTTCTGTCTCGTGTGGACTCCGTATTTGTTAAAACAATTTCTAGGTCAAATGTCTTTGCAAGACCACTGTTACCAGTACATGTGAAAACAAATTTATCATGTTCAAACACATTTCTACAGGAATACTGCTACCAGACAACCTTCACGTAAAACACATTTCTACAAGGGACCATGGGGACAACCTCATCATTAAAAGAAGCTAAGGACCGCTGCTAACAGACAACCTCATCATGAAAAACAGATTTCTACAAGGGTAAAACACATTTCTACAAGGACCGCTGCTACCAGACAACCTCATCATGTAAAACACATTTCTACAAGGACCACTACTACCAGACAACCTCATCATGTAAAACACATTTCTACAAGGACCACTGCTACCAGACAACCTCATCATGTAAAACACATTTCTACAAGGACCACTGCTACCAGACAACCTCATCACGTAAAACACATTTCTACAAGGACCACTGCTACCAGACAACCTTATTATGTAAAACACATTTCTACAAGGACCATTACTACCAGACAACCTCATCATGTAAAACACATTTCTACAAGGACCACTGTTACCAGACAACCTTATCATATAAAACACATTTCTACAAGGACCACTACTACCAGAAAACCTCATCGTCTAAAACCCATTTCTGCAAGGACCACTGTTACCATCAACCTTATCATGTAAAACACATTTCTACAAGGACCACTACTACCAGACAACTTCATCATGTAAAACACATTTCTACATGGACCACTGCTACCAGACAACCTCATCGTGTAAAACACATTTCTACAAGGACCACTACTACCAGACAACCTCATCATGTAAAACACATTTCTACAAGGACCACTACTACCAGACAACCTCATCATGTAAAACACATTTCTACAAGGACCACTGCTACCAGACAACCTCATCATGTAAAACACATTTCTACAAGGACCCCTACCATCAAACAACCTCATAACGTAAAACACATTTCCTCAAATAAAACTGCTACCAGACAAACTCATCATGTAAAATAAATTTCTACATGGACCACTGCTACCAGACAACCTCATCATGTAAAACACATTTCTACAAGGACCACTACTACCAGACAACCTCATCGTGTAAAACACATTTCTGCAAGGACCACTGTTACCAGACAACCTTATCATGTGAAACACATTACTACAAGGAAAACTACTACCAGACAACCTCATCATGTAAAACACATTTCTACAAGGACTACTGTTACCGGACAACCTTATCATGTAAAACACATTTCTACACGGACCAATGCTGCCAGACAACCTCATCATGTTAAACACATTTCTACAACGACCACTGCTACCAGACAACCTCATCATGTAAAACACATTTCTACAAGGACCACTGTTACCAGACAACCTTATCATGTAAAACACATTTCTACACGGACCAATGCTGCCAGACAACCTCATCATGTTAAACACATTTCTACAACGACCACTGCTACCAGACAACCTCATCATGTAAAACACATTTCTGCAAGGACCACTGCTACCAGACAACCTCATCATGTAAAACATATTTCTGCAAAGACCACTGTTACCAGACAAATTTATCATGTAAAACACCTTTCTACAAGTACCACTACTACCAGACAACCTCATCATGTAAAACATATTTCTACAAGGACCACTACCACCAGACAACCTCATCATGTAAAATACATTTCTACAAGGACCACTGCTACCAGACAACCTCATAATGTAAAACACATTTCTACAAGGACCACTACTACCAGACAACCTCATCATGTAAAACACATTTCTACAAGGACCACTGCTACCAGACAACCTCATCATGTAAAACACATTTCTACAAGGACCCCTACCATCAAACAACCTCATAACGTAAAACACATTTCTACAAATAAAACTGCTACCAGACAAACTCATCATGTAAAATAAATTTCTACAAGGACTACTGCTACCAGACAACCTCATCATGTAAAACACATTTCTACAAGGACCACTACTACCAGACAACCTCATCGTGTAAAACACATTTCTGCAAGGACCACTGTTACCAAACAACCTTATCATGTAAAACACATTTCTACACGGACCAATACTGCCAGACAACCTCATCATGTTAAACACATTTCTACAACGACCACTCCTACCAGACAACCTCATCATGTAAAACACATTTCTACAAGGACCACTGTTACCAGACAACCTTATCATGTAAAACACATTTCTACACGGACCAATGCTGCCAGACAACCTCATCATGTTAAACACATTTCTACAACGACCACTGCTACCAGACAACCTCATCATGTAAAACACATTTCTGCAAGGACCACTGCTACCAGACAACCTCATCATGTAAAACATATTTCTGCAAAGACCACTGTTACCAGACAAATTTATCATGTAAAACACATTTCTACCAGGAATACTGCTACCAGACAACCTCATCACGTAAAACACATTTCTACAAGGACCACTGCTACCAGACAACCTCATCATGTAAAACACATTTCTACAAGGACCACTGCTACCAGACAACCTTATCATGTAAAACACATTTCTACAAGGACCACTACTACCAGACAACCTCATCATGTAAAACACATTTCTACAAGGACCACTGCTACCAGACAACCTCATCATGTAAAACACATTTCTACAAGGACCACTGCTACCAGACAACCTCATCACGTAAAACACATTTCTACAAGGACCACTGCTACCAGACAACCTTATTATGTAAAACACATTTCTACAAGGACCACTACAACCAGACAACCTCATCATGTAAAACACATTTCTACAAGGACCACTGTTACCAGACAACCTTATCATATAAAACACATTTCTACAAGGACCACTACTACCAGAAAACCTCATCGTGTAAAACACATTTCTGCAAGGACCACTGTTACCAGACAACCTTATCATGTAAAACACATTTCTACAAGGACCACTGTTACCAGACAACCTTATCATGTAAAACACATTTCTACAAGGACCAATGCTGCCAGACAACCTCATCACGTAAAACGCATTTCTACAAGGACCACTGCTACCAGACAACCTCATCATGTAAAATACATTTCTACAAGGACCACTACTACCAGACAACCTCATCATGTAAAACACATTTCTACAAGGACCACTACTACCAGACAACCTCATCATGTAAAACACATTTCTACAAGGACCACTGCTACCAGACAACCTCATCATGTAAAACACATTTCTACAAGGACCACTACTACCAGACAACCTCATCATGTAAAACACATTTCTACAAGGACCATTGCTACCAGACAACCTCATCATGTAAAACACATTTCTACAAGGACCACTGCTACCAGACAACCTCATCATGTAAAACACATTTCTACAAGGACCACTACTACCAGAACTTGTAACTACATCGTGCAGGCTTCCTGTGGGACTTGTTGCAGTGGTTAATCCATGCTTCATAAGAAGCTCAAAAAATGATGATGTCGAGTATATAACAATTATTTTATATGGAGTGAATATAGTCAGTGTTATTGTTAAAACATTGATGTCGAGTATATAACAATTATTTTATATGGAGTGAATATAGTCAATGTTATTGATGAAACATTGATGTCCAGTATATAATGATTATTTTGTATGGAGTGAATATAGTCAGTGTTATTGTAAAAACATTGATGTCGAGTATATAATGATTATTTTGTAGGGAGTGAATGGAGTCAATGTTACTGTTAAAACATTGATGTCGAGTATATAATGATTATTTTGTGTGGAGTGAATGGAGTCAATGTTATTGTTAAAACATTATCTAAACGTTTATTCGCGAGCAAACCATATTTTATTATAGACTGTGTAGAGTCTGTGCTCCTATGCAGTGTTACATAAACTACTGCTGTAAAAGCCCATGTAATGCAATACTATGGGGTGGACAGAGGAATATAACAAATCTTTGGTGTTGGTTCTGTAGCATGTGAACATGACAGATCACAAAAAGACAACAAGCAACCACATTAGTCTCATCTTCTAGATGGCATTATGTGTGACATTCTCTCTTCACGTACACTGATTGTGTCCAAGCTAGGAGAAGGATGTCAGTGTAGCGGTATTTCAACTGATTATTTTTAAGTGCGTGTGTTATGTGGAAGCAAGTCATGCACATTAAATACGCAGAGCTAGTTTAAAGGATAAACGGGAGCATAGATGATGTGGTTTTAGAGAACACTATCACAGATCTCATGAGTATCTAAAGAATGGATTATAAACTATTGCAAAGACCAAAGGTTGGGGAGGACAAGTAACAGAATTGATCTTCCGACAGCATTGTAGCACACTAGGAAGATATTATACTGATGTATCACAACATCAACTTTGACGACACTCTGTGTGTGTCTGTGGGTTTAATCTGAAAATACAAGTTTATTTCTTCTGAAACGAACAGTTTACTACGGTTCACACAAAATGTCTTGTCAAATACTGGTTTGCATACTAGCGTCAATTGACATATCTTATCAAATTATGATGATAGGAAACTCTTTACAGAGCGATACAACAGGAGGTAATCTGATCATCAGAAAAGACTCCCCATCGGACAATTGTTTCGGCCCGGTATACTCCTTTACACTCTAAGGGGGGCGGGCCCACTTGGGTCATGACTCCCAAGCGTCTCAGCCTCCTGTTGTCTTGTATCGAAAATGAACCCATTTCACTTATGGTAGCAACTTTAATCCACAACTCCGCCAGCCGTGGAGGCAATTGTGAAAGTAACAAAGAGAAGACAAATTATTCCGTTCCTTCCGTCGCACACACTGAGACACCATCGCGAAGCCGCCGAGCCTAGCCACTGAAATTCTGACACTGACACCTCCTATAATATACATCGCCTGTTGCCCCTCAGTCACAGCCCGCTCACTAGTACACCACAAAACTCAGTGTTTTGTGGACTCAGGAAAATGCATGGTGTTTTCTGTACTGCAGCGTTTATTGTCACGATTTCCATTGCCCATTGCGGTTGTTCCACAGCCAGCCTGATGCCTTTTCGGCAGTTTCACTAAGCCTCTTCAGTGCCCTTGTTCTCGCCTGTCCCTTCAGCCCCAACAGTTTTAATAGATCATACATTGATGCAGCCACAAGCCCTCTTGCGCCCACTTCAACAGCCATGACCATTGTAGTGAACCCCTAGTGTCTCAGATCCGCGGCCAGATCACTATATATGGCCGCTTTGAACGAATGTTGCTCGTCTAATCTGGATTCAAATGGCACGGTCAGTTCAATCAGTATGACCTGAAGCGTTGAAGAAGAATGAAGCACTATATCCGGCCGTCTCCGCGATTTTCTGATACTCTCTGAATATGCCCCTCGTCCAGGTAGGTCTACCGCCATCTCCCAGTCGTTTGCACAATCAAGAAGAGATGGTAAACTGCTACCTGGTTTACTCGGTTTGGGATGTGCTGACTTTCCTGCCCTCAGAAAGTATGTATTTGCGGTGCTCGGCCTGGGTTTGCTATTCGCCTTCATCTTTGCTAGATCTATTGTCGTATCAAGCTCATTTAGCACTTTGTTATGGCGCCAGGTGTATCGCCCTTGCCCTAATGACACCTTACAAATTAAATATGAACAGACAATTATTTTTCAAATACCTATACAAATTAAGTTCATCTGAAAATTAGTAGGAAGAAAACAGACCGTATTTTCTGCAAAAATTATCTGTTTACTGAAGCACCTGTAGACAGATACATACGGAAACAATGATCAACCACAATAGGTTTTTAGCTATAAATAGTGTAGGTAACTCCTCTCTCCAAACAAACAAAAACAACATACAATGACTACATAAGTAAGGATATGTGATTATAACCAATGTGTTAGGCAGTCTACATTAAGGAAAGGAACCCGTTACACGCCCATTGAAGCATATTAGGAATATGGTGTTAGGCCCATATTATCTTGACCGTTGGCACACGAGGGGTGATGTAGTCGGCATCACGCCGGCCGATTTAACCTTCCCAGAGTTGCTCTGGTACCCATTTGGGGCTGGGTCGACCCAGGAGCCGTTTGTGGCCTAACAAATTCCCGCCTCATCTGGGGATCGAACCATAGACCACTGCGCTAGGAAGCCAGTGCACTAACCACTATGCTACCGCGGCTCCCAAGGCAGTCTACATTAGTCTGATAAAATTAGAGATGTGTCCTATGCAAATCTTAAGATTAGAATCACCTTACAAATCATAAACAGCAGCTGTTGTACTTTCCTTTCTAACCAGCAGGCAGTCTTAAGAAACAAATTTAAATTCTATGAAATCCCAAGAATCTTTAAGAAGTCTCTAGGTAAAAATGTGACTGATCCAAAACAGAAATCTGTATTATCAGCACTGTATGACATGACTGTCACCAATACTAAGCTGAAACATATATACAGCAAATTTAAAGCAATAAGTGATACAGCAATTACTCATTGATGGTCTCAGCCTCCTCTTTGTAAGCTTTCCTCTTTGCTTTGTCCTTCAATCGTTTCTCTCTCTCCCACTCTTTAACCCGCAGTACCTCATCATCTGTCTCGCAGTGCTCCCAGGCAAGAAGCTGATGTGAACAATATTTTTTAGTTTGTGGGAAGTTCTTTTGGTAACACTGCATCGCTTCCAGGTAGTAGTCCACACAGTAATCCCCTCTTGTCAGGGACATTTTTGTTTTATTTAGCTCCTCTCGTGTGGCCTTAATTGTTATTTCCTTGCGACCATTCGTAAATGAAAACAGGATCGAAGTTCGAGTGTTATGAGCGTCTGGCGCAGTGTCGTTATGCGTAACACGCTCTGTGTTGGAGTTACACGCAATGTTTTATGTATTGTTGCGTGATAAATTCTCGCAACATCGTTTTATTTCAATATCTGTTTTATAACGCAAGGGCAACAACTGCTTGTAATTTATAGTCACTTTTCTCGGTAAGCATTTGTCTTCTCGCGTTGGTATCGAATGCAGTTAACTTTTGAGCTGTGGTCATTTTTGCGCTGGACTGCGCATGACTTGTCTTGTTGTTTGTCGATCGGTTTCCGCCCACCACTAGTGGGAGTGAGCGATTTGGAATGGCGAAAGAGATGCCTCGTTGAAGAGGGGATCTCCGCTATTTTTGTTCTGTCAGGGATGTGTAGTCCTCTTATGGATATTTCGTTTAGTCGAGATAATACCTCTAGTGTTTTCCCACATGTCGGGAGGCGTGATATTTCTGTGTATTTCATGAAAGCAAGGTAAATTGACTTTTTTCATTAACTCTATCGATTTTGGGTCGTGAGCGATTTCGATTCATAGCCTGTCTCCGAAAGTCGTCGTCACGAGATGTTCTTTCCCAGGTCACATGTCGCTGCATTGTACTGCATCGGTTGATGCATGTACCAAGGACCATTACTTGCTACTTTGTTAAATGAACTAGGTTTAGAAAACCTTTATTATCTAGAGGATATTCTTGAGGACATTATTTATACTTCGGCAGACGTGTCTGTCTTGCTGAAGTCAAACTAAGGAGAGTGAACTGATCTCATACATCTGGTTATCTCCTGGCTGTTATAGAAAAGGATGGAGTTGTTCACCTGACTACATTTACAGCACTTTGAAATATAACATGCATCTGACTCATCATTGTAATGCTGTCTACCGTTTATTGCTGTATTGAATGTTGCTGTGATAATGACTGTTTGATGTGCCTACACATTTGCGTAACCATTTTGTCACTGTGGCGTCCACAATAAATAATGAAGAAAAACGTCAACGGCTGTTTCAAGACTCTTTGACTTTATACGTCGTGAGTTTACTGACGTCCTATGTGGATTGCCCTGTTATTGTTGCATGAACATTGTTTTGACTGAACACATCTACACACTACACAAAACCAGACATGCGGATGCCATCCATCATCATATGGCATCACGCATCATTTGGTGGCCAATGTGGGGATTCTGGTACTAGCAAACACGGGGTCCCTTACCCACTTCATTTTCAACAAGAATTCATCAGCATCCTTCAAGAAATTAACATTCTTCAATACAGTCAACATCTTCAAAATTTTCAAAGTACTCGGCGTTGCCCGGTAAAAGTCAAAATTTCAACTTTTTGACGGAAACAAGAATTTGACAGTACCCGGCGTTGTTACATGTTGCCGGATAACTCGGACTGCTGTTATCTTTTACGCAAGTCAAGCAAGTTGCTGCTGTCAAGGTTCCAGTGCTGTCGTTTTTTTTGAGAAGGTCAAGTGCCGGTTGAAGCGGGTTGTTTTCTGAAGAAGGCCAAGTACCGATTTCCATCAACTTACTTTTGGATTAGAAGGTCAAGTGCCGAAACAACTCAACACACAGTATGTCAGAAGCTCTTGTACCATCGTGTTAGCAGTGGAAGCAGTTCAGATGTGCCATCATCGTTGGAGCTTCGCTCTTTAGGACGTTGATTGACATCCGTTTTTTTCTGCTGTTCTACGATTGGAAGCCTTTAAGTTAAGTGGCCTGTTTGTATGTAAACTGTGCCCTTATACTTCTGCTGAGTCTTCTGTGTATCATCTCATTCTATATGTTATATGTCTATATGTTATTTGTATATTTATATGTTTATATTTAAGCGGGTTCTCGGTTGGGTGGTGTCTCCGTTAGATTATGCCACGTCATAGAGGTCGTCTATTGTGAGCGTTTTCTGTAAGGTTTGCAAATTTCCGATACTGGAATTTGCTAAGCGACTTCTGTTGCTATTTATGTTAGTTGTGATGACATGTTTTAATATTGTTGTCGTTATTATTTCGCATTCTTTAGTTTTGTTTGATTTGTTTGTATTTGTTAGCCTACTCTTGTCTATAATTTAGTTTCATACAACATTTTTGTTTATACACTGTGGTGTCATGTATTTTGTTTAATTCTATCGCAGATATCGTCACATTTTTTGTGATATTTCATTAATTTCTGCTTTATTTTTAGTTGATTTCTGCGAAAGTTTTTGTATTGTATTGTTGCTGATCTTTGTTATTGTTTACATTGTTATTGTTTACATTGTTTGTATTGTTTACATTTTCAATGTTTACATTCTGCATGTGTTTACATAGTCATTGTTTACAGTTATAGTAATTAGTTAATGGGCTATGCTAATGCACTGTTACTACTATACTGATGATAAATGAATGATGAATAGTGTCGTGCACTATTGAATGAGAAGTGCACTTATGATCAAGATTTGAGTGCTGATATTTCATATACAAGTTCTTTGATTGGAGACTTGTTTCCCACAGAGACTGGGATAATATAAGGTGATGTGAATATACAAGTGCTTAATTAAGACTTGTTACACTTAGGTTTGAAATAAATTAGTTAATTATTTCAGGTTTTGGACTCATATGTTAGACAACATGTCTACATTTGAGCACTTTATTGAGCAGGGTAAATTGCTTGGGAAGACTGGTGATAAGTTAGAAGAATTTGCAACTGCTCGATATGATAAAGCAATGGAAGCTGAACAAAAGAAACTGCATATGGAAGCTGAACAAAAGAAACTGCAGATGCAGGTGGATGAAAAGAGATTCCAAATGGAAATGGAAAAACAAAAAAGGGAATCAGAAGCTGAGGAAAGAAAGCTACAGCTAGAGGCTGAGAATAAAAGACTTGAAAAAGAAGCTGAAAATAAAAGACTTGAAAAAGAAGCTGAAAATGAAAGACTTCAAATGCAGGCTCAAGCTGAAGAAAGGAAGTTACAAAGAGAGTCTGATGAGAGGAAAGCAAAAATGGAACATGAAGAAAAACTCTTAGCTTTAGAGTTGGAGAAATTGAAATTGACGAGCATGAGTAATGGTAATGATTCAAACAAGGGTTCATCTTCTGGGAAGGCTAATAATGATACTTTTAAGATTAAGTTACCAACATTTAGTCCTTCCAGTGATGACATAATGTTCTATCTGGACAGATTTGAACAAGCATGTACAGCTCATAACATAGACAAAGCAAAATATGTTTATCAGTTATCAGGGATACTGACAGGTAAAGCTCTAAGTATATTAAATATGGTGGATGAACCTGACAAGAGCAATTATGAGGTTGTCAGGGCCGCTTTGTTAAAGAAATATCAGCTTAACGAAGACGGCTATCGTCTACCATTTAAAAACATGTTACCTGAAAATGGAGTTGAATTCTCCGAGTTTATTGCAAGAATACGCATTACTTTCTCACGATGGGTTGAACTATCTAAGACGGAAAAAACTTATGAAGGACTTATGGACTTAATACTTAGAGACAAAGTCATGTCGTCTGTCAATGAGTCTTTCCTTGCTTTCCTTCATGAACGTAAACCTAAAACAATAAAAGAAATGGAAGATTTCTGTTGCCAATACGTAACTGCGCACCCACACATAACCATGGGTAACTCTAAGGTGAAAGAAGGTTTACCAGTTGCTTCGGCAGCTCCGTATGGTCAAAACTTTGCTCGTAGATCCCAACAAAATTTTGATAGAAAGGGCAGCGGTAATTTCTGTCAAAATCATGGAAACCAATTTCATGGTGATTCTTCTTCGAAGAATTGGAGACAACCTGATAGTGGTCGTTACTATCACCCTAATAATTATAAGCATTTCAAAAGAGGATATGGTAATAGAGGTTATTCCTGCCGAAGACCTCAGAACCAAACAAATAGATGTTCGCATCAATGTGAACATGATAGTAATCGTGGAAACTGGAATTCGAACCAGTATAACAATTACAATAGAGACAATAATAACTGCAGAGATAATAATAACTCTGATAACTTCAGAGGTAATAATAGTCGGGGTAGATCTCAACACAAAAAAAAAGAGATATCAGCAGGCTAATGCTGTACAACAGGAAACTGAGGGAGCCTGTAATCATGTTGTTGATAGTAAAAACTTTGACGCTGTCACTAGTTCTGCTTTTGACTTTGAAAGAGCAAACAAATGCCCCCTATGCAGTACTTTATTC